>BQNB010019011.1:17956-42658 GCA_026074375.1 Tanacetum coccineum
TCGTATCGATTTACCATTCCAGCCTCGTTGGGGATTTACGACCCGGGAAAGCTCTATACTACTTCTCGGTATCATTGATTGCTGTTTTTACACTTCTTTATATATTTTATATTTTATTATATATTATATATATTTTAAGGTGTAGTCAGAGCGGATCAATTTTTGGCGCCGTTGCCGGGGAGGCTGTGCAAACGTTTATCGTTACGTTTGACCATCTGTTTTTGAAATTGTGAATATTTTCTTTTATTATAAAAATATAAAAAAAAAAAAAGTACAAAAATATTTTTCATTTCTTTTTAGTATAATTATCATTTAAAAAACCAAAAAAAAAAAAAAAAAAAAAAAAAAAAAAGAGAAAATCAAAAATCTAAAAACATTGTCCATATAAAAAAGAAAATAAAATTCACAACTTGGTAAAACACCAAAATATAATATTCTCAACTGAGGTATTATCATAATAAGTTCCGGTGAACTAGCTGGTTCCCAATTTGAACAAAAGATTAAAAACTTGCCATTTGTATCGCTTACGAGGTACGGCTCACCTCGAATTGATTAACAAACTACAAGGTGGGTATAAGGAGGGTTGTTCCTAGGAACTACGACCCGAAAGGAGATATAAGCTTCGCGCTATCCCTCTCCTCCGCTCGCTTGTGCGTTTTTCAGTTTGGGAGCTACCGTGAAGTGAGTTAGATTATTTGGTTTAAGTTGTCTTCCGTTTTGTCCAATTGTAAAAGATGTTGTTTAATAAATTCGAAAAACCAAAAATAATCTTCTTTTTCTTCTTATCATTTAATTCTTTTCTTATCCCTCTATTTGTTTAATTCTCATGACGACATATTTTCCATTTATGTGTGCGGGGTGTGGACAACCGTCGGATGACTCATATTGTTATTCATGCACATGTCAACAATGCGGTTGTCATTTTATTAATGGAATTTGTCAAATTTGTACTCCGTACTCTTTCGACGATTCTCAAAATTTTCCCGACCACCCCGCACACTATCAACCAATCGTGTGTGAACTTTGTGGGAACGATGCTCGTTACGGTCATTATTGTACACTCTACTACAATAATAATGAGTTCCCACAATCTGTACCAAGTGTTCCACAACAACATCCTTGTTGTGAAGATTGCGGGGGTCCCCATTCGACTTTTGAATGTCAACCGATGAACCAAAATTTTCACAATCCTAATTCTTTCGGTTTTGACCAAATTGAACCCCCGCAAATTCCCGTCATTCATCAACCTCCTCAACAAATGAGCACGGAAGCTTTGCAAGCCCGCGAAGACCTAATGAGATCGATTGAAAACTTTTTAAAGAAGTTTAATCGCATATCTTTCAGGGAAACACCAAAAGTTTTAATGCAAGCTTGGGACAAACTTCTTGAAATTAAGCATGCTCAATCCGAGGACGTACAAGATTTGATTAACAAACTTGTCGAAGACGTGCAAAAGATTAATGAGGATCTAGCCGACTACGTTAATTGTCCCGGTTTTAATCGTGAACTTGTTAGCTCTTACGATGATGACGATGGTGAGTATTCTTTGGCAACACAAGAATATCTCAAGACATATTCGACCGAAATCACACCCGAGGAACCCGTTGAATCTCTAAGTATGGGGGACGAGCATCTTGACACTATTCCGGCAACGGAATCGGACGAAGTAATAAAGTCTAGTGTTGAAATCCTTGTCCCAACCCCAAGTGATTCCGAGGATTTCTCCGACCTCGAAAGTGAGTGTGATATGTCCGATTGTGATAATTTCACAACTTTTTCTAACCCTCTCTTTGATGACAATGACAGTAATACCTCTAATGATGAGGAAGAATTCAAAATTTCTTCCAATCCTCTTTACGATCTAGATGAGGTTAGTCCAATTAATGAGGAGGTGTTAGAAAAGACCAATTCAATTCCACCGGGAATTGAAATCTCTTGCTTCAATTCCGAATCCGATCTTTTAGAATCCTTGCTAAATCGAGACTCTTCGAATGATTCTTCTCAAAAGATCGATTCACTTCTTGATGAGTTCGCCGGTGAACTCACTTCTCTCCAGTCAATTCCACCGGGAATTGATAATATCAACTTTGATTCGGAAGGTGATATATTGTTTTTGGAGACTTTGTTGTACGATAACTCTTCTCCCCGACCACCGAAAGCTGTTCAAACCAATTATGATGAGATCAATTTATTTACCGGTTCGGAAGACTCGATACCACCGGGTATTGAGAATGATGATTTTGACTCTGAAGATGATGATAATTCTGCTTTATTTCCCGAGTTCAAATCATTTCATGTCGATTATCCCAAATCGGGAAATTCAACCAATGATGTGGTGGAAGACATCCCCGTGGATGTGCCTAATCTTTTTCCCACCCATCCCGACCTTCTCTCGGATTTTGACTTCATTCCTTCTCTTAATGATCTCGGATCCGATCTTGATGTTTCTTCTCCTTCCGGAGATAGAAACAAGATTTACGATCCGGGGATATGCATTGAAGTCGAAGCTACGAGATTTCTTTCTACTCTTTCTCCCGTGATTGATACCTTACTTCCATTTTCATCCGAAAATGAAGACAAAGTTTTCAATCACGGTGTTCTTGCTTCTAAGGAGAAATCTCCTTCTTCTCTATCACATCGGGGCTCGAAAGCTTTCCAACTTTCTCCTGAAAGCCCGATGATGATTCATGGAGACAACACTCCAAATTTGGGTGTTCGTCATCCCCATTTCTATCCCCCTTGACCAACTCAAGTATGGGGGGATCGGGTCAAGCTAAGTGACCTTAAACAAGCGCTTCGTGGGTGGCAACCCATGCTTATCCATTCTATCTTCTTTCTATTTGCTAATAAGTGTATTGTTGTGAGGAGGTTCGCCTCTTCCATTATCCGTGTTTTGTGTTTTGTGATGTATGTCCAGGATTGCCCGGATTGTGATGACTCTCGTGCTCGCGGTTTTTGTCCTTCGATCACAAGAGCTTCACATCCTCAGCTTCATTTTGGGAATCCGATATCCAAATCTTATCGACTAACGTTTATCTTTAAGCATACTTAATAAACGGCTTAGGATTTACGTAGAGACCCTTCGTAAAACATTGAGGACAATGTTTAGTCTTAGTATGGGGGGATCTTCGATTTGATTATGCCTGCAGCCGTTGTTTTCACGTAATCCCGTTTTTACCACCAAATTTTTTGAAAAATACCAAAAAAATGAAAAAATTTAAAAATTTTCAAAAATAAAATAAGTGTTTTGTCACAATTTTGACTTTCCTGCTGGGTAGAATAAGAGTAAATTTTGACTCGATCGAGCGTGTTGAGCTCTAGCTTGTTCCTTAACTTTTAGACTAAGCGTTCGCGAATATTCGCGAAGAACGAAAAATGATAGAGTTAAGTATGAGTTGGATGCTAAACAAGGATTATTTGGAAATCTTAAGAGCTCATGTGTGTAATTTGTCACTTTTTCTCCCATAAGCTCTTAACCTGATTAATATACGTGCTATTTTTGGAGATTAAACTTAAATCAACAATTTTTATTTAGTGTATAGCAAAAGTTTTAGCCTTAGTTCAAATTTATACTTGAATTTTTCAAAAAGAAGTCTTCTCTATATAAAAAAAATGATGATGAAAAATGAAAAAATATGATAAGTAATAAATATAAACTGTGGGCTGATAAAAGTTTGCTGCATCTTGCCGGCTCACAACCGATGTTACAACCTTCTAAAGAAAGCCCATAGTAAGAATAAAAATCCGAGACTGATAAAAGTTTGCTGCATCTTGCCGGCTCACAACCGATGTTGCAGCCTTCTAAAAGGTCGAGGGTTACAATTGCATCAATGTTTAATATTTAAGTGTGAATTAATAAATAGATCTCTTTTTGTTAAATTCAAATATGCTTTTGAACTTTGACTATTCTATTTTATAAGCTATGTGTATACGGAAAATCTGAGAGTTTTTGAAACCTAAGGTCCGTGAGTCCCGATACTAGTCTCTGTGAGGTGTCAAAAGCCTGGTCACTTAGCCGCAAGGTTGGGATGTGCCGAGACGAAAGTCGCTACATGGGATGATCTCGCCTTCAAACTCATTATTCTCGGGTGGAACGTGAAGCATAGAATTTTGCAAAACGTTGATCCATGGTTGAAATTCAAAATAGCACATACACCTAAGATATAATAATTGTCGGGAGTGAAAAGTTCACAAGTTGCAAATATGAGTAGTGTTAGCATCTTAACTCATAATTAGCGGTGATTTCGTTTTAAGCTTGGTTTGGAATAAGTGAAAAGTCGGGGACGATGAATTTATCCTTTTTGGGGCATTCTCGGATCGAAATGCATCTTGTTCTATGATCCCTAAAAGTTATAAAATAACGAAAGTCAAAATATGTTAGTTAGTTGCTTAAAAAAAAAGTACAAAAAAATTGAGAAAAATGAAAAATACAAAAATATGTGTAGGAATAGATGTGGAAATACATTAAATGGTAAAAACGGGGCTTTTCAAAACTTATGAGTCTCATATTATGAACCCCCTTACTGTTACGTTATAAACCGTCAAGTGACTTTCTCGTAAACTATTTTGATATCACCTCTTGAGCAATTTTACGTTGCTTTAAAAAATGTTTTGTGTCGCTATATAAACTATTGGTATGCGTTTAATTACACATACTTTTCACCATTAAAATCGGACATAAATGACCAAAAAAGTACTAAAAATACATTGTATTTGTATGTTTTCACTTATATTGTGCAGGAAACGGATATTCGACAAAAGGACGAAAAATCAAGCCAAAAACGACAAAACCGAGCACGGAAGGGAAAAGCGTGGAAAAGCTAAAGTCAAACCGAGGCCAAATGTGCAAAAGGATAAAAAAACGGAGCAAAAACGGACATTTCCGGATCGACTCGACAACGTTTGTGCATTTAATGAAGTCAAGACAAAGTCAAAGTCAACCCCGGGATATGGCGTTGGAAAGGACATCGAAAACCGAACCCGAAAACCTAAATTGCAAAAAGTGGGCCCATCCGTACCCACCTAGTGAGCCCGGGTCAGCCCACTTATATAAACTTTATATAAAACCCGGCCCAATTTCCCTTTTTAATTAAAAACCAAATGGACCCAAAATGCTTAAACCGACCCAACCCTTATCTGTTTTAACTTAACAGCCCAACATCAAAGACCAAACGGCTGTTAACCTTTGTTAGTCCCACAAGGACCATCAATGTAATACAACATAAAACCCTTGAGGACTTCTTTTGCTAAGTCCCATGATTCGTCAGATAGTACACACTTATATAGCAACCCTAATACAGATCCTGACCGAATGCCCTTGACCAAGGCAAAAGGTCAAATTCCACAAAAGGATAAAATACACAAGATAGAATCAATTATAAAAAGATTCCGGAAGAGATATTCCCGGGTCGTATGTCCCAACGAGGCTGCAATTGAAAGTAATCCTGGTTTGATGAGAAATTGAATGATGGAGAATATATGATGGAAACACTGATATAATTACAACTAAAATTAATTAAAAATAAAACGCTAGCATTTTTAATCTAACGGGAAATGAGTACCTATAGATGGAGCTAAGGTCTAGAGGGAGATCTTACACACAATAACTAGCGGGAAACACAATTAGTTATAGGGAAAATCCTAAAAAATTAAATCTACACTAAAAATCCTGGAACAGTAATCATATCGGGAAACCTAAATACTAAAAATTAAGAAAATAAATGCTAAATTAAATTAAAAATCAAAATTAAATTCTAATTAACTTAATTTGAAAAATAAAAAAAACTAGAATTAAAACGGAGGTCGTTTGAATGTAAAACGAAAAGAAACGGTAAAACGCACCCGGTAAAACGGGTTCCCCCCCCCCCCCCTCCCCCCCCCTAAGACTGAATATTTAAAGAAAAATTAAGCCTATAACTAATTTTATATTTTTCCTAGACACTAAATGACAAAAGAAAATTTTGTAAAAAAGAAAAATATTTTTTTATTAATTTTTGGATTTTTTATGATTTTTCTAAGATTTAATTAATTAACAAAAATAAACTTTTTCTAAAAATTAACACTAAAATTTTTCTTTTATTTTTCAAAAATACTAGATTTAAAATGAAAATTAATGCAAAAAGAATTTTAATTTTTCAACTATTTTTCTATTTTTTATGATTTTTATAAGAAAAAGTAATAACTAAAATCTACTTTAATTCCTAGAAAATACAAATTTAACTGGAAAAATATAGAAAAATAGTTTTTATAAACTACAAAGGTGCAGAAAAATTATGGAACAAAAAGCCCTAATTCTATTAACTAATTGAACCCTAGATAATTTCTTATTTCAAAATATGAACCATAAATAATTAAACTAAAAACTAAAATATTAAATCTATTTTATTTATTAAGAAAGACAGGTAAAATGGAAATAAGGTAAAAACAGGATATGCGGGGTAGACAAGGAATGTTACACTATAGAGAAAGACGTGCGACTCGATGAATTTGAGAAAAAGAAACACAAAAACCAAAGAACCCCCCCCCCCCCCCCTGCGCTTGTACTTTATTTTTGCTTATTAAATTTTGAGAATAGCAAAAACTTAAAACTACATAAGTTAGCAGTTAAAGCCTTATTCCTAAACAACATTAACAAAGGAATTCTAACATTTTAACAAAGAATAAAGCAAGAATCTAGTCACTCTAATTCTGTTTAACAAAAGTAAGCTTCTTAACTAGCTTTTGAACCTTGGCTTGTAACTAAACTTATTACTACATGAAACTCAAATCTAAAGAAAGCTAGATGAAAAATGTTATGTAATACTAAATGACTTCTGAAAAGAAATGGAGCAAGTTATAACAATAAATTTAAGAAAAATGTTATTAAAAAAGATGACCAGCAACAACAGTCCAAAGCTGTTGTTTGCTGGATGTATGATGGGCAAAGGAAAAATTGGCAGAATATTCTTTCAATGAGACTTGTTTACCAACTAATTATAATGTAACAACACTTGCTTTAAAAAAAAACTTTGGACTCTAACAAGCTATGGAACTCCCTTAAGCAAAATCCCTCTACAAACTAAAATACCCTGTGAAAAACAAACCTTTTACACTCTAATCTTGAAATTCTAAACTCAACTTCTAAAACCTTGTAAAACTTATATATATGTACTAAACCTCAGGCTATTTAAAGAATTTAGACATAATCTATTTGACTTTAAAAGTCAAAAACATTTAAACCAAACACACCTTAAAGTGAAAATGGCTTAAACTAAATAGGTGAGCTTATAAACTATTTAACAACTAATTCAACGGAAAACATTTTTATACTACACATTCTAAATTAACCTACTAAGCGTTTAAACTGAAAAAGAATTAGCTTATTTAGAGGAAAAAGATGCACTTACTACTATCTAGCTTATACTAATAACAATGACAGAATTTAAGGAAATGAAACCTAATTGATCTAAACTAGAACAGCTTGAGGCAATTTAAAAACTCTTAACTACCTAAGCTATTTGAACAAGGAAAACAAGAATATAGAAAATAGCTCAGAGAATAAGCTATTGTACAATGCAAAGAGGAAAATTTTAGAAAAAGTAAACCTTAAATGGTTAGAGTCACAGCACTAGAGCCACTCTTTGTAGAGGAGTGGCTCAAAAACAACACCTAATGGCTCCTAGCCTCTAACACCGCTTAATAACTATTTCATAGCTTATTTCTCGCCTTGTGCTTTTGAAAATGACCTCAAATTCTTAAGTGATCATACTTTTTGATTATAAATGATTAGAATGATGAAATGAGTGCTTAAAAACAAAGTTTGACTACAATTGAGCTTTTTAAAAGCAATAAGCTCAAACGAGCTTATTTAGAGCTTATTTGATTAAATTCGACTTATACTTAAAAACAAATGATGAAGTAACATGTAACTTAGTTGAATTACATTAAAATGCTTGAAAGAAATACTGAATTTAAATTACACTAGAAAAAAAACATAGTAAAGTGGTGTGTGGTGTTTCGGGCTTGTGTCTGGCTCTTATACAAGTCCCCCAAGAGGACACTTTGCTTCATTGTTCTTGTTGTGAGCATACAAAGCAATCCCACAATCCCTCGCCTGTCTTGTCTTTTGTACACCATCACAGCATTGATAGGGGTCTCGGTTGAGTGATTGTCAAGTGGGCATGGGTTATAGTGGCAGGGTAAGTGGGGAAAAGGTAAGGGGTGAGCTGTAGAGTGTACTAGGGAGGTGGTATTGCAAGTGAAACCGTGGGAAAGGGGAGTTTAGGTTTTGGCGGGTAATGGTTTGAGGGTACGGTTAGGTTGGCAGTATTTAAAGAGAGGAAGTAGTAGGGTGAAGAGGCAAGAGTGCCCTCATACTTTCTTCACTTTTCATTTCTATCTTGGCCGAATTTCAGGTATATAACAGTTTAGAATGTTACACTATGGGCCCTGTGTTTTATAAAAAGGATTATATAGAGTTTTGGACTATTGCAAAACTGGTCCCGCTTTATAACCTAAAAGAGAAAAATGGAGGTTTTGGCAAAATTGCAAACCACCTTGTAGTTTTATTTTTCATTTTTTCTTTATAAAACAACTTTAAACTTGGCATCTATTAGGGGGGGGGGCCCTTGATTTTTATAAAAAGGTTATTGGCTTGGTATTTTTTGTTTATGGGCTTAATTGGGCCCACTGGGTTTGGTTTGGGCCCAATAAGTTTTGTAGGGCTTGTATTGGCCCAATTGAGTGTGTCAGGGCCCATAAGGTTTGGCATTATGTTATTGGGCTGTTTTAAGCCCAAATAAGGGTACAGTTTTGGTTATTGGGCTTTTCAGCCCAATAAGGTTATGAAGTGGTTTTGGTTGTACAATGGCGTGAGATTGGCTGTAACGGGGCTAGGATTGGGACATTCAAAGTCTCACAGTCTTTTGTCAATTCACACGAAAGGGGGCTGTTGAAAATTGATATTAGGGCCCATTAAGGTCCTTCACAGTCTTCATAATTTATCACAATTTGGGCTTTCCCGGCCCATCAGAGTTAGGTTAAATTACATCAATAGTATTCTTCAGTTCCGGCTCCGGTTTGACTGCTGATTCTTCAGTATTGACTCTGACTCTGACATTTTTGGACTTTGGCCTTGATTTTGCACAGTCTTTTCCATTCCATGCTCAGTTTTGTCATTTTGGCTTGGTTTTCTGTCTTTTTGTTGATATCCACTTCCTGCACAATACAAATGCAAAACAAACATATATTTGGCAGTTTTTGTCTGTTTTTGGTCATTTAAGCTCGTTTTTAGAGGTAAAAGATATGTGTAATTAAGCACTTATCATCCCAAAACCTTCATGTCACCACAAGGACTAACCTTGAAATAAACACATAAAAAATAAGGGACTTCTTTTGCCATCTTCACAAACTTTTCCCCTGCAATAAAACAAATTCAGTTAACCCATCTTTCTCGCCCAAAAGCCCCATTACTGTTCATTGTCATTTTCACTTACACACCTGCAAAAAAAAACCCTTACCCCACCTCACTAGAGGCCATTGCCATCTTGGCAATCACCTTGAACTCCATTGGCTAGTGAAAAAGACAAAACGATCAAGGGTTGAGATTAATCAGATTGGGCTCCAAGGCAATTCTATGGCTGAGATTACTTTGTGCTTGTACTCACACAACAAACACAATGGCTCAACTCTCTCACATCACAAACACAACAAGCACACATGAAGAAGACTTCAACTGCTTATTTAAAGAAGAAAGTAGATAGGGAGAGAGTGTGTAATTTTTAGGAGTAGTATAGTTTTTACTTTTAATGTTTTATTTATGTTTTGTGTCATTAAAATTCTGTTATTGTATTTATTTTTGAGTCTTGTAAAAGTTTTAAGTATTAATGCAATTTAAAGTTTTATGCAAAATTCTGTTTTTCAGTTAATGCAATTTGTGTTTTAAAACTGTTTGTTAAGCTCATTTCACTCTTTTGTACTTATTCTCACTCAAACAAGCTCACTCGAGCTTGTTTGAGCTTATTGTGTGAAGATTCGAAAGTTGCTGGTATTGGATTTGGTTATTGAAAGTTTGAATTTGGTGATGTGGTAAAGGGAATCAGTTATATATGCTTATTATTTGCTTATTTTGTTTTATTAATACTTAAAGATGTTTATTGATGCTGATTGTTGCTTAGTTTGTCATTAAATTTCATTTTCATGTATCAAATCCTAATCTTAGTTATATCTGGCTATATTACTATTCAAACTTATTATAACATTATGTTATTATTTGCTTATTTTGTTTTATTTTTTTATTTTTACTTAAAGTAATGTTTATTGATGCTGATTGTTGCTTAGTTTGTCATTAAATTTCATTTTCATGCAAAACTGTCCATTTAGCTTAACTTTTTGGTTAGTGCTTATTCTCTTTAGGTTAATGCTTAGTTGTGCTTATCAGTCATTTTTTTATCATTATCCCTTATCTGTTTCAGCATTTTGTAGCTTATCCTAGTTTAGTTTAGTGTAAAATTTGTTTTCAAGCTTTTTTAGGGAGTGTTTGGGATAAGTCTCAAAATGGGTCAAACAAGTTACAAAATCTTTTTGGGTTATTCAGCCAACTTTGATAAGCTCTATTAAGTTATTATAAGCTGTTTTAAAAAGTTTTGCAAGTCTAAATTGAGTTTTAAGGTTTTGTCAATATGTTGTCTAAATCTGAGATTTTAAAGTCATTTCAATCTGTCTAAATGTGATTGTTGCTAAAAATTGTTTTTAAGGTTGAATTTAGACTTCCATTTAGTGTCAATATGCAGTAGGAAAAGAGTAGGTTCAGTGTGCATTTGTTGTTTTTGTTTTTGTCCAAAACTGTCAAGCAATTTTTAAGTTTTCAAAAGCCCTTTTTCAATTGCACATTTAGGTATGATATAATTGTTTTTAGCCTTGAAACTTTTTGATATATATAGCTCATATAGGAGATACTCTTCATCGGTTTGTTCCTTTGTTTTAAGTTATGAGCTTATTGTAACTAATTTTAAGCTCGTTTTGTCCCTTTTTTTTCTTCGCAAAATTGCCCTGGTGCAAACAGCCATGTTCATTGGCCATTTTAGCTGCTTATTTGATTTCCAAAGTTTTATATTTTTGCCTTTTTAGATAGCTCATAAGCTGAGCTTTAAGCCCATATAAGCTTTTAAGCCTAAAGAGCCCTCCAAGTGGCTTATTTTTAAGCCAAAAGTGACCCTAGGGAGTGTTTGGCCTACAGTTTTGGCCCTTGGGCTTATTTGAAAATTTTTTTAGCTTTTGGGTTTATTTGCTTTATTTTTTTTTCTTATTTATGTCTGCTTATGCTTATTAGGTAGTAGTGCATTTCTGTCCTAGCTTATTTTACTTTCACCCTTGCTTATTTGTCATCAAAAAGGCCCAACAGTTAGCTTAATTTTAGACCTTGTGCTTATTGGCTTTTTCTGCCTTTTCTAGCTTATTGCCCTTGCTTATTTTTGTTTGTTTTAGCTTATTAGGTTTAGGATCCCCTGGTTTTTGCTTATTTCACTCTGCTCTTAGCTTATTTGCCCTTTCATTGCCATATCAGTTAAGCTCTTAAGCCCTTAGTATATAAAATAGCATTTCTGCCCCTTTTGTGCTTATTTTTCTGGCTTATTGTGAGTTTTGAAAAAAGTTCTTTTTTGTAATTTGCTTAATTTTGTGTCCTTTATAAGTTTTAGAAAAAAAAAGAAAAAAAAGTTTTTTATAAAAAGAGAGAGGCCCAGGCTCGAACCCTGGACCTCCTCCTTTATAACAAACGTCCCACACTCACACCCTCATAACCAACGTGCTACAATAGCTCATCCAGCTATTGTTGCACAATCAATTAATATAAGGCTGTTTTAGCCCATAAGCCCATAAGCCTGTTTCAGCTTATTCCTGCTTATTCAATAAGCCACTTTTCTTCGTTTTATTTTTCTTGCATTCGTCTCACTCTTATCTACTTTCTATAATTTTTTCATAATTTTTAAAAATCGTTTAGTATTTTTTTATCATTTAATTTCTTTGAAATCGTTTTTAATTCATAAAAATTTATAAAAAAGTCAAAAAAATGTAATTCTTTTTTTTGAAAATTTTTGTTTATTATATAGTATCTAGGAAAAATAGGATTGCTTTCGTGGGTTTATTTTTGCAAAATTTCACTTTTTAAAGAACGGGGATCGAATCCCGTTCTCGTTTTCTTCGCGTTTTTAGCTTTAAACACCTTCGTTTTTGGTCTAGTTTTTTTATTCTTTCTTTTTAGTCACTTATAGCTTATTAAAAGTAAAAAAATTCACTTTAGGTTTAAAATTCGATAATTTAGGTTTTTAAGTCGCATTTTTACGATTCCGTTATCGGTTTTGAGTTTAAATCCTTTCTAGCTTACGTTTTTAGGTTTAGTTTATTCGTTTTTGCATTTTAATTGTAGAAATAGAAAATCAAATCATATCTTTGATCATTCAAGCATTGTTCAAACCACGACTCGATTTTCCATTCACGCCTCGTCGGGAAGAACGACCCGGGTCCGGTTTTAAACTTTGTGGATAACGAAGTGAGAAACCGATACTTCCGGTAATACTATACTACTATCATTGATATTATCCTATTTGTTATATATATTTATATATTTATTTATATTTATATATATAGTAAAAAGGAAGCTAATCAATTTTTGGCGCCGCTGCCGGGGAGGCCGTGAAACGAATATTGAGTTGAAGTTTGTCGTGTTTGAAGACCCTTCCCTCGTGAAGTTAATTTTCCCGTTTGTGAATATTTTCTTCTATTTATCAAAAATATAAAAAAACACAAAAATATTTTTCAATTTCTTTTATTAGTATTAGTATAAGATAAATTCAACGAAAACCAAAAATATAAAAACATTATCCTAAATAAAGATAAACAATGCATCATCAATATAATGCTTTCAATTGAAGCATTATCATAATAAGTTCCCGAACAAAAGATTTAAAACTTGCCTTTGTGTCACTGGTGAAGTACGGCTCACCTTTATGATAAACAAATATAAGAGGGGTTTAGGGAGGGTTGTTACGAGGAAACTACGACCCAAGGAGAGGTTTTTAAATAGCTTCGCGCTTCCTACTCTTCCGTCCAGTGTGATTTTTCTTTTAGAGAGTACCATGAAACACGAGTTGATTATTGTTTAGTTGTCTTATATCATTTTGTCCGTTAATAATATTTGTTGCTTAAAAAACTCAAAAAAAGCCAAAAAATAATTTTCTTTTTCTTCTTATCCATTTTAATTCTTTCCTAACCCTCAATTGTTTAATTCTTATGGCGTCGCTCGATCGTCATTTGAATCCCCTTTACGCGATTAAAGAGTGTTCGTCTTGTGGAAATTTGCACACTAAAAACTGTGGTTGGTCAATAGAGAGTCTTGAAGACAAGATTCTTGTTCCCATACCAGACTTGTCTCAACGACCCCTTAAAATTAAAAAAAATTGTCTCGATTGTAGAGTCCGGTTCATGGGTCTATATTGTCGACAATGTGCTCTAATACGAAGACATTGGAGAAGTTTTTCAAGACTTCAAGCACCTTGCCGAGTCATCGATGATGATACTAACTTTGTTAATCAAGAGCCATTCGTTGTCAAACAAGACCCCGGTAATTCTTCACAAAGTCCTCTACAAATTAACCACAATTGTTGTTATGAGTGTGGTGATTCGTTAGATGGAATCTTTTGTCAACGATGTACTTGAAAGTCTTGTGGGAAAGGTGCTCATATTGGTTTTAATTGTCCAACAAAAGTTCCGATTATCTCTAAACCAGAACCATGCAACAATCAAACCGTTAATGAGTTCCCACAGACTTTGCCAAGTGTTCACCCGACATCCTATTCCGGAGATGAGAATTCATTCACTTATGATTCCAAACCTAATTTTGTTGATGATTCTCCTAACGTTTTTAACCCACCTCCACAACCTCCTATGTATTATTGTAAATTTTACGGGAACGATGCTCGTTATGGTCACTATTATACACCTTAAGTTTTGTTTATCTATCCGGAACCGGGTTACAATCAAGACTTAAATTTCCCGTAAAATTTTCATGATTTTCAACAACAATATCTTTATTGTGAAAATTGCGAGGGCCCGCATGAGACTTTTGAATGTTAACCGTTGAATTATTATGAACCTAATCCGTGTTATGATTCCAAATTATTCTGGTTATGACCGATTTGATAATTTTCACCCACAACAATATCTTTGTTGTGAAAATTGCGGGGGTCCTCATGAAACTTACAATGTAACGCCAATGAATGTAAGACTATTATCATGAGCAAATTTTGCTATGATTAAATTCTTTTTTTTTTGTGTTGGAAAACCAATTCCAAACCCCCGTAATTTACCGTCAATCATCCAATCTCCAATGTTCAAAAATAGCTCTTTTCAATGCTCAAATGAGTTTCTTAATTCTCAAAACAAGCTTATGGAGCAAATGACATCCATATGTGATATGGTTGGTCAATATATGCAAAAGAAGGAAGAAGAAAAGCGAATTGCGGAAAGAGCAAGTGGCTAAAGATCGATATTGGAAGATTCCCATTCGCTACGATGATGACGAGGGACTATAAATATTGCAAATCGCCACCGTCTTACCGATCGGATCCCGTATCTTATAGTATGGGGGACAAGCATCTTGACACTATTCTGGCAACAGAATCGGACGAAGTAATAAATTCTAGTGTTGAGAACCTTGTCCCGATCCCAAGTGAGTCCGAGGGTATTCATTCATTGTTTGTTTTCTTTTTTTTTTTTTTTTTTTTTATTTTTTTTCTTTTTTTTTTTTTTTTATTTTTTTTTTATTTTTTCTTTTTTGCTTGCTTTTTTTTCTTTTTTATTTTTTTTTTATTTTTTTTTTTTTTTTTTTTTTTTTTCTTTTTTTTTTTTTTTTTTTTTTTTTTTTTTTTTTTTTTTTTTTTTTTTTTTACCGACAGTGTGTGTGATGTGCCTCTTTGTAACAATCCTACCCCTCTTGGAAGCTTTCAAGAACACTCTGAGACTATCATCGATTCCAACAATGATTATTCTTCGAGTGATGACGATTCTTATGAGAATATAGATTATGTCGATGCATCACCTCCTGATGCTGAGATCGTCAGCTTAGAGGTGGTGGAGATTGTTATCCCAGAAGTTGGAGGGATTGATGATGATATTCTTCTAACAATCAAAGACGATATCCTTCGTGAAAAATTATTGAATGTTAATCTTCTTATTTCTAACATCGAAGCATTAAAAGATAATCCCGTTCCATCTTCTAATTTTGTAATCAAGTCTCCCTCCACCTTTCCTAACTCTTTCTTGGAGGAGACTAACACCCTTGATAATTCTTTAACCGAATCTGAAACTTTTTGCTTTAATTTGGAAGAGATTAGTAGTGGCAGTACCACTACTCGTTATGATTATTCTCTTCTGGATTATGAAGCCTTCTATGGCGATCATATTGAAGAAAAGAGTAGTGGCAGTACTACTACTCATGCTGATTTTTCTCAATGTGATTCGTTCATCTTTGATCTTTCGATCAATCCATTTCCTCCTACCGATAGGAGTGATTTTTATCATGAGGAGTTCGCCGATGAACTTGCTCACATCATATCTCCACCGGAGTATGATCATTTCTGCTTTAAGATTGAGCCCGAGCTGGGCAATCTTACTATGTATGTGGTGAATGATATTTTTCCAACAAGAGAACCCAGAGTTCATGTGCCTAATGTTTTACCCACCCATCCCACCCTTGACATGGATCTGATACTTTTAAGTGAACCTCTCTTCGCTTATATTGTATGGATCTTTCTTCCTTTTCTCACGTATCCAGTTGCTCCTCCATATCTTCTCTCCTGTGGGAATGAAGATACCATTTTTGACCCCGGCATCCAATATCATTCTTTATTGCCGGGTATATCTCTCAGATTGGATCCTTTCATAAAAATTCAATGTTTATCCAAACCACTTGAATGAAAGTCTAATGAAGATTTTGTCTTCCACTTGCTCCCCCATGGACCAATGAATTCGGGGTCAAGTCGAGCTTATGACTCGGTTAACAAAAACAAGGCGCTTCGTGGGTGGGAACCCATGCTTATCCATTCTATCTTCTTCTATTTGCTAATAAGTGTTTTTGTTGTTGTGCGGAGGCTCGCCTCTTTCCTTTTCCGTGTTTTGTGTTTTATGGTTTATTGTCCAGGATGTCTCGGATTTTTGAAGCCTCTCGTGCTCGCGGTTTTGCCCTTCTATCACAAGAGCTTCAAATCCTCAGCTTCATTTGGGAATCCGATATCCTAATCTTATCGACTAACGTTTATCTTTAGCATAATTCATAAACGGCTTAGGATTTACGTAGAGACCCTTCGTAAAACATTGAGGACAATGTTTAATTCTAGTATGGGGGGATCTTCGATTTGATTGTGCCTGCAGAACGTTGTTTTTTACGTAATATAACCCGTTTTTACCACCAAAATTTTAAAAAAAATTTAAAAATTTAAAAATTTTGTCATAATTTTGACATTCTTGCTGGGTAGAATAAGAATAAATTTTGACCCGATCGAGCGTGTTGAGCTCTAGCTTGTTCCTTAACTTTTTGGCTAAGCGTTCGCGAATATTCGCGAAGAACGAAAAATGATAGAGTTAAGTATGAGTTGGATGCTAAACAAAGATTATTTGGAAATCTTAAGAGCTCATGTGTGTAATTTGTGGCTTTTTCTCCCATAAACTTCTAACCGGATTAATATACGTGCTATCTTTGGAGATTAAACTTAAATCAACAATTTTTATGTAGTATATAGCAAAAACTTTAGCCTTAGTTCAAATTTATACTTAAATTTTTCAAAAAGAAGTTTGAATGTTAAAAAAAATGATGTTGAAAAATAAAAAATATAATAAATATAAACTGTGGGCTGATAAAAGTTTGTTGTATCTTGCCGGCTCACAACCGATGTTACAGCCTTCTAAAGAAAGCCCATAGTAAGAATAAAAATCCGAGACTGATAAAAGTTTGCTGCATCTTGCCGGCTCACAACCGATGTTGCAGCCTTCTAAAAGGTCGAGGGTTACAATTGCATCGATGTTTAATAGTAAGTGTGAATTAATAAATAGATCTCTTTTTGTTAAATTTAAATATGCTTTTGAACTTTGACTATTCTATTTTATAAGCTATGTGTATACGGGAAACTGAGAGTTTTTGAAACCTTTAGGTCCATGAGTCCGATAACTAGTCTTTGGTGGGTGTCAAAAGCCTGGTCACTTTCGGCGCACGTTTAGATGTGCGAGCGAAAGTCGCTACATGGGATGATCTCGCTTCAAACTCAATATTCTTAGGTAGGAAAGTAAAGCATAGTATTTTGCCCAAAATGTTGATCCTTGGTTGAAATTCAAATGGCAATTTCCACTTAATAATATATAACTTGTCGAGAGTGAAAGTTCACAAGTTGAAAGTATGGAGTAGTGTTAGATCTTGACTGATTATTTACTTTGATTTCGGTTTTAAGCTTGGTTTGGGAGCCAAGTAAAAATCAGGGGACGATGAATTTATCCTTTTTGGGGCATTCTCGGATCGAAATGCATCTTGTTCTATGATCCCAAATGAAAATAACGAAAGTCAAATAAGTTAGTTAGTTGCTTTATATGAAAAGTAAAAAAAATATAAAAAAATGAAAAAAAGAAGAAAAATACAAAAATATTAGTGGTAGTTAGTATAAATATTTAAAAATGGTAAACACGGGGCTTGTCGAAGTTATTGATTTCTTTAATTCCCCTTGATGAACACTTAGCTAATTTTCGAGGTTATTAGTCGAGGGGGATCGAGATTCTTAGTTTTCTAAGTGCTTACTTATATCATTGCGTGAGGACACGACAATGTCTTAGTATGGGGGATTTTGGTATGCGTTTAATTACACATACCTTTTACCTAATAAAATGACCCTAAACGACCAAAAATGCACATAAAATGTCATAAATATGCTTATTTTTGTGTTTGTACTGTGCAGGTACCAGATATTCAACAAAACTGAGAGCGAAATTGAAAAGAGCACGAAAAACTGAGGCCAGATGAGAAAAAGGATTGGAAACGGAGCTAAAACGGACATTTCCGGATCGACTCGACAACGTTTGTGCATTTAATAAAGTCAAGACGAAGTCAAAGTCAACCCCGGGATATGGTGTTGGAAAGGGCATCGAAAACCGAACACGAAAACCTAAAATGCTAAAAGTGGGCCCACCCGTACCCACCTAGTGGGCCCGTGTCAGCCCACTATACTTAAATTAAACCCATAAGCCCAAAATTCCTAAAAGCCCATTACCTCTTTTTTTTATAAACCCGCCGGCCCAAATATAAGCCCCTGGCCCAAACAATAAAACCCCTTTAACACTGTTACCCCCCTTTACCCTTTTATTCTTACACCGTTAGTCCTTCAAGGACTAACGTTGTTAGTCCTTGGGAACTAACGGTGCAAACCACAACCTAACTCCAGGGACCTATTATACACCAACAAGGACTTTCTTTGCAACACTTTATTACACTTTCAAGGGCCAAAGGTGTCAACACCCCAAAGTTTTCCCCTGCACCCTAAATAGATATAAAACACTGTTTATCTCTTCCCTTTTCCCGCCAACCCCATACGTACTATTCATCTGTCGTTTTTCACTTTAACCTGCAACAACACAACTAAAACCTTTACCCCATGCCAAAAATAACATCACCCTCACCTTACCCCACTTCATAACAAACAAAAAAACATTTTACTTGGGCACAAAGTCAATTGGATGGCTAAGATTGGTCTTTGAACTCACTCACTCAACAAACACAAGAAGCACAAGTGTGAAGAACCTTGGCAGTTATAAAAAGAAAAAGAAGACCAGAGAATAGGAGTAGTTTTTTTAGTAGCTTTAATTTACTTTTAAATGTTTTATTGTCTTTAAAATTCTGTAGTTTTTAACTTTCAAAAGCCTTGTAACCCTTTAAGATTTTTAATGAAAATTTAAGTTTTATGGTTATATGCAAATCTGTCCCTTTTTATATTTTTATGTCATTAAGTCATTTTTTGTAAAAAGCCAATTCCATAAGCTCTTTTAAAGCTATCATAATCTGTTTTATTCATTTAAGGACTCTCAAAGAAAGTATAAGCAAGGTTACTGTTTCATTAACAAAGATTTAAATTTGAGCTTTTGGATGATAAGCTGGAAAGGGAAGAGCTTATGGGTTGTTAGAATAGCTTATTTATAAGCTGGGTAGGATTTAGAGCTTATTTAGGATTGTTTAATCCCTGTTTAGAGCAAGGGAGTTTGTAAGTCCACTTTCTTTCTTTTATGTATTTGCTATTCCACTTGCTTATGTCCTGCTTATTTACAGTTTTTCTTTGCTTATGTATGCTTCTTTATTGTTGATTACTGCTTATTATGATTGTTCAATGCTTATTCATGCTTGCTCAAGGTTTAAAAGTCATTTAGTTATGGTTTTATACAAAACTGTCTTTTAAGCTTTAAAAACTGCTTATTATGAATGGCTTATTTTAAGTGCTTATTTCCTGTTAGTTGTGCTTATCAGTCATTTTTTTATCATTATCCCTTATCTGTTTCAGCATTTTGTAGCTTATCCTAGTTTAGTTTAGTGTAAAATTTATTTTCAATCTTTTTTAGGGAGTGTTTGGGATAAGTCTCAAAATGGGTCAAACAAGTTACAAAATCTTTTTGGGTTATTCAGCCAACTTTGATAAGCTCTATTAAGTTATTATAAGCTGTTTTAAAAAGTTTTGCAAGTCTAAATTGAGTTTTAAGGTTTTGTCAATATGTTGTCTAAATCTGAGATTTTAAAGTCATTTCAATCTGTCTAAATGTGATTGTTGCTAAAAATTGTTTTTAAGGTTGAATTTAGACTTCCATTTAGTGTCAATATGCAGTAGGAAAAGAGTAGGTTCAGTGTGCATTTGTTGTTTTTGTTTTTGTCCAAAACTGTCAAGCAATTTTTAAGTTTTCAAAAGCCCTTTTTCAATTGCACATTTAGGTATGATATAATTGTTTTTAGCCTTTAACTTTTTGAATATAAGCTCATTAGGAGCTACTCTTCATCTGTTTTACCCTTGTTTTAAGTTTTGAGCTTATTTTGTAACTAATTTTTAAGCTAGCTTATTGTCCCTTTTTCTTCGCAAAATTGCCCTGGTGCAAACAGCCATGTTCATTGGCCATTTTAGCTGCTTATTTGATTTCCAAAGTTTTATATTTTTGCCTTTTTAGATAGCTCATAAGCTGAGCTTTAAGCCCATATAAGCTTTTAAGCCTAAAGAGCCCTCCAAGTGGCTTATTTTTAAGCCAAAAGTGACCCTAGGGACTGTTTGGCCTGCAGTTTTGGCCCTTGGGCTTATTTGATTTTTTTTAGCTTTTGTGCTTATCTGCTTTATATTTTTTGCTTATTTCTGTCTGCTTATGCTTATTAGGTAAAGTCTTAAGCCCTAAGGATCATTCTAGGTGCCTTAAAATTAAGCTTAAATTTGTGTCCCTAGACTGCTATGCATGTTGATTCAGCCTATTTGCTTATTTGATTTCATAAGCCTTTCTGCTTATCTTTTGTGCTTATTTGTTGTTAGACTAGCTTATTAGGTTAGGTTATTAATCTGCTTTTGCTTATTAGAGTTTTTCATTAGCTTATTTGTTCTTTTAAGCCTCAACAGTTAAGCTTTTAAGCCCTTAGTATATAAAATAGCATTTCTGCCCCTTTTGTGCTTATTTTTCTGGCTTATTGTGAGTTTTGAAAAAAGTTCTTTTTTTAATTTGCTTAATTTTGTGTCCTTTATAAGTTTTAGAAAAAAAAGAAAAAAAAAGTTTTTTTATAAAAAGAGAGAGGCCCATGCTCGAACCCTGGACCTCCTCCTTTATAACAAACGTCCCACACTCACACCCTCATAACCAACGTGCTACAATAGCTCATCCAGCTATTGTTGCACAATCAATTAATATAAGGCTGTTTTAGCCCATAAGCCCATAAGCCTGTTTCAGCTTATTCCTATTTATTCAATAAGCCACTTTTCTTCATTTTATTTTTCTTGCATTCGTCTCACTCTTATCTACTTTCTATAATTTTTTCATAATTTTTAAAAATCGTTTAGTATTTTTTTTTATCATTTAATTTCTTTGAAATCGTTTCTAATTCATAAAAATTTATAAAAAAGTCAAAAAAATGTAATTCTTTTTTTTGAAAATTTTTGTTTATTATATAGTATCTAGGAAAAATAGGATTGCTTTCGTGGGTTTATTTTTGCAAAATTTCACTTTTTAAAGAACGGGTTTCGAGTCCGGTTTTCGTTTTCTTCGTTTTTCAACTTTTTAAGCTTCCGTTTTAGAATTTTCTTTCATTTTTCTTTTAATTTAGTTATTTAGTATAATTAAAACTTAAAAAATCACTTTAGGGTTTTAAATTCTGATAATTTCAGGTTTTTAAGTCATTTTATATTGGATTCCCATTTATCGGTTTTGAGTTTAAATCCTTCTAGCTTAAGTTTTAGGGATCGAACTAAGCTGTTGTCTAATTTATTTGTTTTTGCAATTGGTATATTGTGAGATAGAAATCAAATTATATCTTTGTCATTAAGCTATTGTTCAAAACCCATGACTCGATTTGCATTCACGTCGTCGGGCAAGAACGACCCGGCGTTCGGTTTTAAAGACTTTGTGGTTACGCACGTGAGTAAATCGATAATTCGGTAATACTATCATATAAGGTGTGAAACTTGATGAATTAGGAGGAATTCTAATGAACAAGGCTCGTTTAGTTTCTCGTGGTTACCGTCAAGAAGAGGGAATTAATTTTGAGGAATCCTTTGCTCCAGTGGCTAGACTTGATGCCATTTGAATTTTCCTAGCATATGCCGCTTACATAAATATGATCGTCTACCAAATGGATGTTAAGACGGCATTCTTGAACGGCATTCTGCGCGAAGAGGTTTATGTCAGCCAACCGGACGGGTTTGTGGATCAATATAATCTGAATCATGTGTATAAGCTTAAGAAGGCTCTCTATGGGTTGAAACAAGTTCCTCGCGCATGGTACGATTTGTTGTCGAAGTTTCTACTGTCTATGGGTTGAAACAAGTTCCTCGCGCACCACATTATGCATTAGAAACAAGCAAAGATATTCTCCTATTACAAAATTTATGTTGATGATATTATCTTTTGTCTACAACACCTGAACTATGTGATCAATTTTCAAAAATAATGTGTTCTAAGTTTAAGATGTCGATGATGGGCAAAATATCATTTTTTTCTAAGACTACAGATTTCACAAAGTCCCAAAGGCATCTTTATAACCAGTCCTAAATATGCTCCTAAATCTTTGAAGAAAATGGTATAGTAATCTAGTGACCCCGTGGATACTCCCATGGTGGAGAGATCCAAACTAGATGAAGATACACAAGGGAAAGCAGTGGATCCCACACACTATCGTGGAATGATTGACACCCTAATGTATCTTACAGTCAGTAGACCAACCTTTACATTTGTTTGTATGCAGTGTGCCCGGTATCAGACAAAGCATACCGAGAAAGCACCTCCATGCTGTAAAAAGGATCCTTTAAATACTATGAGGAACCGAAAATTGGGACTCTGATATCCAAAGGGTTTCTTCTATTGCCTAAACAGCTTTATCAGACACTGATCACGCGGGTCGCCAAGATACTAGACGAAGTACTTCTGGATGTATGCAATTATTGGGAGACAGACTTGTTAGCTGGTCATCAAAAAGGCAGAAAAGCGCTGTGATATCTAGTACAAAAGCTGAATATATTGCCATGTCTGGCTGTTGTGCTCAAATCCTTTAGATGAGATCACAGCTTACTGACTATGGCCTAGGATTCAATAAAATTCCAATGTACTGTGATAACAAAAGCGCTATTGCCTTATGCTACAACAATGTTCAACATTCTTGATCAAAGCATATTGACATCAGATTCCACTTCATCAAAGAGCAAGTGGAGAATGGTGTGGTAGAGCTTTACTGTGTCAACACAGAGTATCAACTAGCGGACATCTTTATAAATCCCTATGCAGAGAAATAATTGAATTTCTTATCAACAAGCTAGGAATGCGAAGTTTTACGCCTGAGACACTAAAACTGTTGGCAGATGAAGCTGAAGAATAGTGGTGGAACCTATTCAAATATCCTGTATAATACGTATATATATATATATATATATATTACACACCATAAAAACCAAAAAGATTTTTCATTTTCAGAGATTTTTTTACAAAAATATAAAATCTTTAAAACCAAAGAAAAAATTAAAAAAATCAGAAAAATATAAAAAGAGGTAATAATGGCATGTCTTCTGAAAATCGATAACATTTACGGTCTTAGAAATGTCATTCAATAATGATATGAGGCTGTAAATGAAGTTCGAGCAGAAGTTTCAAATGTTTTCAAAGCATGCCAAATGGCTTACTATTATTTAAGATAGTAACCCGCTTTTCACCCTGAGGAAAACATGTCGTAAAAAAGATAGTTGTTCCTCACAACAAGAATTTATTCTCGGGCATGGTCTACTTTATAACCATGCAAAGGCTTGTGTTTACTTTGCAACACAACCCGTGCTTTCTATATTTCAATAAGAGTACGTGTCAGTGCGCTTATGTGTTAAAATCAGAGAAATCTTCAAGACCCGATCTAGTAGATTTGTTTAAAGACCCGATCTAGCTGTTCTCATTATTGACCCGATCTAGTGAATATTTTAAGAACTGATCTAGTGAAGGTTTTTAGGAACTAATCTAGTGCAATCTTTAAGGAACCGATCTAATAGATTTAGACCAAAACACTTAAGATCAAAATTTCAATTTAAAGGCAAATTAAAACTTCACTTAGCAGGCTAATTAAACTTGGTTAATTATGTTATCTAATTAAGTTAAAATAGGCTTAAAAGCAAGGTAAAATCAATGTTAACTAAAATACGATTTAGGTTATCTACATTCTCTACTAGTTAGAAAGACTACGATTCCTAAATTGTCAAAGAAGTTTCCTTAATCCCTTAAGCATATAAGTCTATCTAAGTTGCCATTCAGAGGAATAAATCTTTACAAGTGCTAAAAGTCTTCGAGGTCATAATACTTAAGGAAAATTTTCACATCATGATAAAACATAAAGTGCTCACATAAAAGGTCTATATAGTAATATATAAACTTGGTTATATAAAAACTGTATTTATTCTTTCTTAAGTAGAACCATGGACATCACAAGAGCTCAACAAATTGCATTGGATGACGCTTTAGCCGCTCCTACCAACCGACTCATGATTGGCAAAATTAATCTTTGACTAAGCTCAGACCTCAAGTCAAAAGAACCAACTCTTTAAGTGGTGTATGATGTTTTGAAACTCACTCCCTTTTACAAGGCATTCCAGATCACAACTGATGCTCCATAAATCTATATGAAAGAGTTTTGGGCAATTGGTATAGTTCATCACCACTCGATTCGTTTCAAGATGAATAATAAGAAACATATTGTGAATCTTGAGTACTTCAAAGAAATGCTTTAAATATGACCTAAACTCCCTGATCAGCAATTTGAGGAACCACCCTTTGAAGAAGAAATTCTTACGTTTCTCATAGATCTTGGTCACAGTAGAGAGATAAAGGTGATAACCAATGTCAATGTCAACAAGTTGCATCAACCCTGGAGATCATTTGCCGTGGTTATCAACTAATGTCTGAGTGGTAAAAGTACCGGATATGATAGTCTTC
>BQNB010019011.1:46597-67435 GCA_026074375.1 Tanacetum coccineum
GATAACCCTCTTTTTATCAACTAGGGCTTGTAACTAACGCACTCCGTTAACTGTCTGTACCTTGGTAGTTGCCCAAAACTGTTCAATACAAGATGTGTAGATGATTGGATTGACTGTTAAAGCATAATAAACAGAACTTGCTTTTAGGAAATCAATTATCTCTGCAAACCCATCACTTTCTATAGGTTTTTCCAAGAACGTGACCACATTGTGCGTTTAGCAAACTTAGGGCTTAACATAATAATGATGTTGATGATCAAAGATGAAAATTGAGTTAGGGTTTATGTTTAAAGAGTGTTTGAATGAATGAAATCGAATAAAGAAGTAAATGAAACCCTGAATCGAAGTATTTATAAAATCACCCTCAGCAGCAAGAACTTGAACTGGCAGCATTAACATATGCCTAACAGCATTAACTGAACCCAACATAAGCTTAGCAGCAGTAAAGTATACCAGCAGTAGAAACTATATGCTTAGCAGCATTAACTTCAATACATCAGTAATTACCTAATCATTCAATTTTCATTCCAATAAGCAACTTTCATCATCAAATTTGATTCACACAAACTCTCTTTCTGTTTTTATGCTCACATTATCTCTCAATTCTTTTTGCTCACATAATCACTCATTTTTGTTTTTATGCACACATCTCTCTTTCTATTTTTAAGCTCACAAAATCTCTCATTTCTTTTGGCTTACCAAGACACTCTTTCTGTTTTTATATGACAGTTGTGTACAAAATTCCATCAATTCCAATAAGTTTCATACTGTCCTCCCCACTTCCAAGTGTGTAACCTCTTGAGATAGGTGGATCAATGGACTGTTTAGATGTAATATCAAACCTAGTTTGAGCATTCACATCCCCGAATATGGTATCTTAGCACCTGGGACCACTATCTGAACCATGCTCTAAGAGTTTGATTCATTAAGGTGTTTTGTCAGGATTGGGTTCTTATTTTTTTTTTTTTTTTTTGATGTACCATTGTCCTGCTCTGCTTCTTAGCTAGAAGCAGTAGTGGAAGCCCTTTCCATTCTGTTACCCACTCCTTATGGACAGCCTCATCACCAAACTTTGTCAGGGGGGCCACTAGACTGAGGTATCTTGGTGTCCCGATCTCTTTTGATATGCCTAGACGTGTTTTGATTACTTTTGAACATACTTATGATATAACACATCCTTTCATCCATGCTTTTTGGTTGTATGAATAAGGAACCTCCCCTCAAACAATGCTCAAGAATAAGAAATTTGAAACTGTGCAACGTTGGTGCCAGGGTCATCTTACAGCATTAAATTTGCCTGGCCGAGTAATTTTTTTCCTAGCATATAACAGAAGTCGAACAACATTAAATCTGTCCTCACTACTTATGCAACAACATGCCTCAATATCACAAGCACACTAATAGACCTAATAGAACATGTGGGAATTCATAAGGATCCATATTTATGCATAATCCATGAATAAAAGTTAAACCCTATGAATCAAGACCATTAACTTTCTTCTTAAACATTTCTTTAAAAGGTGAAGCATGCAACATCAGGTATTCAACATGCTTTACCTACAGATGTTAGTTCATAGCCAAATATACAAAATCCAAAACATTTTCTTCTTGACAGCATTAACTATGACTAACTGTTTTAACAAACAGTCTTAAGTATAACTAACAGTGTTAATTATACTTAGCAGTATTAATTGAGAAAACTAACAGTATTAAAACTTTACAAAACTTTTACAAAAATATAAAGAGATTAGACAGTTAAGGATTCAGCATTCCAATACTTGAGACTAAGTATTGAAATCTGCCTACATCAAAACCTTTTGTAAGAAGATATGCAACATTTAAATCAGTATGAATTTTAACCATTTGTATTAACTTTTTAGTGTTGCAATCTCTTATAAAATGATGCCTAACTCTATAGGGTTTGTTTAGAATGTGAACATGATTTCAATATGCAGATAGTACTGTTATTGTCAATATAAATGACAGTTCATGAAATTTGTTCCCATATTCAACAATTGGTGTTAAATCCAGAGTAACTGTCCACACAATTAGCAGCACCACATATTCACTTCAGTTATAGAAGTGGCAACCACAGTTTGCTTCTTACACTGCCAAGATACCAACCTATTTCTTAAAAACTGACAACCTCCAATTGTAGACTTCCTATCTTGAGTTGCTCTAGCATAGTCACTATCAGTATAAGCAACCAGTTCAAATGGAGAATCCCTAAAATACCAAAGGCCTAAAGTTGGTTTGCCTTTCAAATATCTAAAAATCCTCTTCCTGCTAAGAGATGTATGTCTTAGGATAACTTGAAATCTAGCACATGCACATACTACAAACATGATATCTGGTCTAGATGCTATGAGATACAGCAAAGACCCAATCATAGATTTATATAGATGTACATCAACATCATCAGTATCTCCATCCTTGACCAAAGGCTTTTCTAAATCAACAGGAGTTGAAGCAGACTTCACATCAGAGTAGTTGAATTTCTATCCAAATTTTCAGCTACATATTTGTCCTACTGATAAATATATTTTTCCCTCGTTCCTTCGTTGTACTTGTAATCCTAGAAGAAAGTTAGTTTCTCCCATAGAACTCATCTGGAACTAATCTTCATTACTTCTCAAAACCAGTACATAACTCCTTGTTTGTGACCAAAGATAATGTCCATTCACATAGACATGTACAAGCCAAAATAGCTCCTTTGTGCTCTCGTGAAAATAATGTCTGATCTATCTTGCCCCTTTTAAACCCATTGCTCAAAAGATAGTTAGCCAAAGTTTCATACCATGCTCTTGGTGCTTGATGCAAACCATAAAGTGCCTGACCACAAGATAAAACTTGTCCGGGAAGAATCAGGTCTTTAAATCCCTGGTGGTTGATTAACATAGACTCTCCTCAATGGTTCCATATAAGAAAGCACTCTTTACATCCATTTGATATACCAGAAAACCCATAAAAGAAGCATAGGCCAAAAACAATCTTATTGCCTCAATTCTTGCCACAGGAGCAAACACTTCTTCATAATCAATAGCTTCTTCTTGTCTATGACCCTGTGCAACTAACCTTGCTTTGTTCCTAATCACAATTCCCCTTTTATCTTTTTTGTTTCTGAAGACCCATATTGTGTCTAATGGCCTTTCTTTCCTTAGGAATCCACCAGTATCCAAACTTGTTGGAATTGTTTGAATTGGGCAAGAGTTCTTCTTGCATTGATTCTACCCAGGATGAATCAGATAGAGCTTTAGCAATGCTTGTTGGTTCAATCTGTGATAGGAAACAAGCATATAAACAAGTATTTAGGGTATCATGTGTTTTTTACTCTTACACATCACTAAGAAACCCTTGTTCAGAAGTAGGTTTTGACATTCTTCTTGTCTGAACAGTTGACTGCACTTCACCAATCGCATTGTCAATTGGGTGATCTTTATGAATTCTTGTATTGGGAGTGTTTGGAAAAATAATAATTTGGAAGTCCCTAAATCAACTTCTGGTTCTTCTTCAGTGCTATCTTCTTCATTTGGACTAGCAGTACTAACTGATGGGCCAACAGTATTAAGTTTAAGACTACCAGTATTAACATCAGGACTGGCAGTATTAACTTGTTGCCCAGCAGCATTAACATCTTTAGTACTGCTATCATCTACAAACCTTTCTTGTTCAGCATTCTCATTATTTGGACTATCTTCAACCTGCTTTTGAGCATCATCAGCAGTTTTTGGTTCACCATTATCAACATCCTTTGTAGGTGAATCAAAGTATGAAGTATCTTTCCAAATTGGCATCACAATGCAATCTTGACTGTTTTCTTCTGATGTACCTGCAGAGTCATTAGAAACTGTACCTGCAGTAACTGGTACATAGTTCATAGATTGGGTTAGAGAATCAATATCAAACAGCCATTTTGGACCAGTCCCTTCTATCATAGGCTTATTCTCTAAAAACCCAATATGCAAGTTTTCTTCTACCCTCTTGGTTCTAGTGTTGTATACCCTAAAAGCTTTACTACTCAAAGAATATCCAACAAAGAAACCTTCATCACTTGCATCAAACTTGCCTAAACTGTCCAAAGTATTAAGAATAGTAACATGACAACCAAATGGTCTCATAAAACTTAGAGCTTGTTTAAAAACCTCTAAAAAATTCTTAAGGTGTCTTGTTATGAGGCTGATCTACTAAGACCCCTATATGTACATAACAACATTTTTTTTAGTAGAAACTGCTTCAGCCCAAAATGTGGTAGGTAACTTAGAGTCAGCTAACATTGTTCTAGCAGCCTCAATGAGTGTCCTATTCCTCCTTTCAGCAACACCATTTTGCTGAGGAGTCCTAGCTACACTATATTCTCTCTTAATACCTTTTTCTCTGCAAAAATCATCCATTACTTTGTTCTTAAACTCTGTTCCATTATCACTTCTGATTATTTTCACTTTCTTATCCACTAGGTTTTCTATTACTTTGATAAAGTTCTTAAGGATCTCACTGGTTTCATCCTTAGATGTTAAAAAGAAAACCCATGTAAATCTACTATAATCATCAGTGACTACTAAGCAATACTTCTTATGCATTAAGCTACTCATAAAGGTTGGACCAAACAAATCCATATGTAGCATAAACAAAGGCTTAGTAATTAGATTCAGAACTTTAGACTTACAAGAAGCTCTGTGTTGCTTCCCTTTAAGACAAGCAACACAGGTTTGGTCATTTTCAAAACGTTTTGTATGGAATCACTACTAATTTTATCCTTGACAGCCTATTATTTTTTAAAATTAATATGACCAAGTCTTCTATGCCAGAGCATTGATTCATCTAATGTAGCCTTTGCAACAAGACAAGTTAAACTTTCTTTAGGAACAATGTTCTTCATATCAAAACTGACAATTGCCTTTCAGGAATTTTTAAAAGTATCGGATTTCATCAGGCATACTAAAATTTGGAAAATAAGACAAAACATTCAGTTCTGTAAAAAGAACTAGTTCTTTTGTCACACATATGTGAGACCAAAAAAGATTGAATTTTAACTATAGATAAAGTATGACATCTTCAAAAACAAGATTACAGTCTTAAGAGTTCCTTACCAGTAATTTTTACCACCATATGCACCTCCTCCAAATGCAACATAACCTCCATCAAACTGCTTGAAATCAGAGAGATAAGCTATGTTACCAGTCATGTGCCTTGAGCATCCACTATTAACAAATCCTTTATCATCATGTTGTGGCTTGCCCTGCATAAAAGAATAAGGAAATTAGATTCCTTTGGGGACCCAAGCCATTACTGACTTGGATCTGCCTCGTGCATCAATGTAGTTATGTCTTTTAAAAGCAAGTGATGCACCATTAGATTTGGTAGGTCTCCAAACCCAATATGCTGAGGACTTTACAGCATTAACCCCTTTTACCCTAACAGCATTAACTTGTCCTGAATAAGACCTAGCAGTATTAACTGCATAATGCCTTCCAGTATAATAGTGTCTCTTTGCTTCATGCACAGATCTTCTAGTTAATGTTGTTTGCTTATAAAAAGGCCTCTTAGCAGTTGATTGTGCTTGTTTTGAAAAATGTGTCTTTGATTTAGCACTATGAACTGCTGTTTTGGGGTGAGCAGTATTAACTGGCCTAATAGTATTAACTGGGGTGAGGCCAGTTTTCATCAAAACTGCTTTGGGAGACATATTCCTGAGTACATTAGGGTGTGTGTTTTTAGGATCCACCCTATTGTAGTTATTTCTAGATACTATGTCTCTTCTTTGATGATTATGACAATTAATCTGCAAATGATTAAAACTTCCACATATATAGCAAGCCTTGTTATACATCACAAAATCTTTTCCTAGTTGATTGGACTTCTGTCCATTCTAATTCCTCTGATTCCCCCTAGGAGATTGTGATCTATATATTTCTGCATACCTAACTTGCTTTTTAACTGGTTTTTCATGATTTTCAGGTTTTGTAAACTCTACCTTTTTATTAGCAGGAAAAACAGTTTCTTTATCAAATTAGTGAAGATTCAAATAGCTACTTTAGGGTCATAGTGTTACTTGTTCCTTCTACCAAAGGATCATACAGAATTTCCTTAGAATTATCTGATTCCTTTTCACAAACAACATTAGACTCTTGCTTACTATTCTCAGGACCATAACCTTGAATCAGGCTCTTTGAATTCATCAAGACCAAATAAGACAGATCTAGTTGTGAGGATCTAATTATAAATTAAAGGATGAGGTGAGAGGAACTCACTATATCCCAAACCCTTTTTTACTTTTGTCAGTGTTTGTTTTTTTTTTTTTTTTGTTTTGTTTTTTTTACAAACCTGACTTCCTAAAAACCTATAAGTCTTTTGAGGCCTTATCAAATTTCTTAATTTTAAAGTCAATGCCTTCCTTTTCCTGCTTAACTTTTTCAAACTCTGTTTTAAGCATATTTATTTCATAGTTTTTACAACCTACTTCTCTTTTAAGAACTATAACTTCTTCACTAAAAAGAACCTCATTCTTTTTATATGTGATAAGTTGAGCTTCTATTGTTGCTAAACCTCTTTTATAAGTAGCTGCTTTAAATCAGATCTTAAGCTTAACAAGCAAATCATCACACTATTTCTTAAGAGTTCGTAGTTTTCAGACAAGTTTTAGAGCAAGTTTTATCAGTGTATACCTCTGAGTCTGAAAATGCCATTAGAGCCATGTTTGTCTGAACTTGTTCTTCTGCCATGTCACCACCAAATCAAACCTACACATAAATAGCCAACATTGCCTTTGAAGATGTGTCTTCATTGTTTCCTTGCTTCCTGGTGTGTGGTTCTTGATCTCTGAACGACCGTCCTTGCTTCTTGGGCCTGCACTCTCGGCCAAAGTGTCCAACTTAAGACAGTTTAACACCTCTACTTAGATTTTATCATATCCCGCACTAACATTTAGCATTAATGAAAATCTTCTTGCCTGTCCTCTGATAGTACTTCTTTGCTCTCACACTTAGCAAAGAGAGCTGCCACTTTAGGTCCATTGCTTCCAAATCATCTTCATGAATTTGCTTTAAGTCCTGATGTAGGACATTAAACCATAGGGAATTTTCCAACCATGAAGCATACACATAATATCACTGCACTTATGCAAGTACAAACTTGTGGACTGCAGTACAATTAACACTAGGGTTATCAGCCATTAACTTTGGACAACGTGTTTACTGCAGAGCATGTGTGCAACATGAAGGCCAGTTTAACCACACTAGATGTACCAACAGTTTTCTTACCGTTTGTTCAAACAATTTTAAAATTGTTGTAACCAAATCCATCTATACTCATAGGCTCAACCCTTAGCTTGTTCCATCAAACAACTACATGAGTGTTCCACTCAGGTGGTAAGCTGCTTAAAAATTTTAAGTTTAAGTCTTCTTGGGCAATGATCACACCCAAGATAGCAAGCCTACTGACTATCTTCTGAAGCCTAAATTGAAAAATTAAGTCAAGAGACTCTGCACGTGTTGCCACTAAAATTCCTCATATATACTATTGCTATCAATAGAGTTTTATCTGAGTTTTCTGGTAGCTCAATTACCTCCAAATCTTGTTTCAATGGCAGCAAACATAGATTTAGCATCTGGATACTGACTGAATTTAGTATGTTCATTTGGAAAGTGCCATGAGTAAGCAAACCCCAGCTAACATCTTCTTTTTATTTGTCTTCGCTTTTTACGTGGCAGTGTAGACATCTTTGTAACTGTTTAGGCATTCTCCTAAGTGTATGAGGTACTGAAACCATGAATCACCATTTTCTATCACTTCCTAGAGTGCATAGTCTTGGATCTGGAAGTACTGCTTAATCCTAATAACCCACATCTCATACTCACCCAATTTAAGTATAGGAAGCTTTGCAGTAGGACCACTATTTGTAGAGTCCAACCCATGTCTATCTAAATCAAGTTTTTTTCTCAAAGAAAAGCTCTAATACCACTTGTTGATCCCAAACCTAGATTGATTCCTTAGGTGACTAAGGTAAATTACCTTGGGATAAATCCAAATAACTTGTTGTGAGAAACTTTGTATGTAGCATTAAAAGTGTATGCGGAATCTACACCTTAAGATCTAGAAGTAAAATTCAATGAAACAGTAATCTTGAACAACATAGATATAACCAAACGCTCCAATCTTATTAGATCAAAATCCGAGTACCTCTTAAACTTAGTAACTGGGTTTTACAACCTTGAAGCTTTTCTCAATCGACTTTGACAACTATGAAAACTAATAATGATACGACTACGTGTTTTGTGATATCTCAACTAATGCCCTAGAGCCTCCTTTTATAGACTAAGGAGTCCTAGTCGGCTTACAATATATTCCTAAGATATCTCAATCTTTTCTAAACATAAACGTAATCTTCTAAATAAATACATTAATGTAATATCTTGTACCAAAATATCCCTCACCATTATTCTTCACACCATTATTGTCTCCAAACAATCTTTATCTCTTAATTCGTCTTATCTCCCTTACAGTAGAAAGTCTTCAAACAATTGAAATCCTTTTCCACCAACAGCACTAAAAACAGAACATATAACATTAGTAACTAGCAAATACTAATATACACTAACAGTAGTAACTTGTACTAGCAGTCTTAACTTTTACTACTAACAGCACTAACTACTTAGCTTATATTTTAGTCTTCAACACTAAGCAGTCTTAACTTTAACTAACAGCAGAACTTTATGCTATCAATACTAAATTATACTAACAGTAGTAACTAGCAGTGGTGACATTATTACAACAGACTAACCACTTAGCATAATTTCCATATGTACTTGAGCAGCAGTAACTTTCGTAAGAATCCATGAAGTTTTTAAGTCCCCAAACAATCTTTAGTGTCTCTTAATCGTTCTTTATCTCTTGACAGAAAATCTTCAAACAATTGTAATCTTCACCAGCAGCACTAATAAACAAAGCATAGTGACTTATTACTGCATACTAATAAACACTAACAGTAGTAACTTATACTACAGTCTAACTTTACTACTAGCAGCACTAACGACTTAGCGTATATATTAGTCTTACACTAAGCATCTTAACTTTAACTAACAGCAGTAACTTTATGCTATCAGTACAAAATTATACTAATAGTAGTAACTAGCAGTGGTGACATTATACTACCAGTACTAACCACTTAGCATAATTTCCATTATGTACTTGAGCAGCAATAACTTCTAAGAATCCATGAAGTCTTTTAAGTCCCAACACTATAGAATACAAAATCACAACTTTAGTAACCCTTATATTTGAAAAGGTTGGGGTCCTAAATATGACGTCGGCATTACCATTTTTCTTGTGTTTCCTCCTTTTGTAAAAAAGACATAGTCCTAATATCAAAGTCATTCCCATAACTACCGGAATGACTACAATTATCACTCGTCTCTTTGCTTTAGCTTTCCTATCTGTTGCATATAGTAAGAATGAATATGGAGTTACCTAATTCGTAATTTAACAATTATATATGATAATAAAAAGAATATCTGAATCAAACTTACGTAATTCTGAGACAGCCATTCTTACATAAATATCTTGTCCATCTTCACCATACATTCTGATATCAACCAAATCGTCTAACCAAATCAAACATCCACTTTTTCCTGATCTAACATTTGAATTAGCATAAAGCTGTTCAATGCAGTTTTCGTAAGCATACTTTCTCACATACTTCAGGTATATACTAACATTAAAGCCAAGGTCTTTGTGTATCTGGCACCTTCACACCCCCGTTGTTTCACAAACCCATCTCCACCCACCCACAGTTCCAAGTCAGCTTTCCCACGTACCCGTTAGACCAATCACTTGTAACAAAAATAAGAAACACTGGCATAAACTTGATCCGAGGTCGGGGGGAAGAAACAAGAACTTGGGCCATATTAATTTAGAGAGAGAAAAGTAAGATGGGTGTTCTCTACAGAGGAGAAAGAACCCACACTTAAGAGATACAAAATGAATCCTCACCCCTCCATGGAAGTATGAGGGGGTATTTATAGTCCAAACACAACTAAAACTAAATCCTTAAGAGTCTAATCTAAGTCCCCGTGGTTTGGCTATGTTAAGAACTAATGTATTTCGTAAAAGTCCCTCATAATGTAAGGCTAACAATCTTCCCTACTATGGGACATACCGGAATTACTTACAAGTTCCTATCATGTACAATACAACACAAATAAAGTTTTCCAAGAGCTTCCACAAGTTGAAGATTCTTCTGAGTTCTCCGGCTTGAACACTTATACCCAGCTTGGATCTTCAGTGTCTTTACTTGATAGTGAACCATTGTAGTATGGAATGAGTAGATTAAATTCCCCCCGAAATTCATACAGCTGTTCTGAAAAGCTTTTCTCTTAGACTTCTTTATGGGTTGAAGTTTCTGAATCAGCTTCCCTCCAAACCAACATCCCTATTTTGAGCAGATTCTGAAACTTTGATGTACTAAAAAAACCTTCTTATTTTGACATTAACGTGCATCGCAAATTTTGTAAAAAGTAGAAAACCACATACATATACTACTGCTACTTGTCATTAGGTCTTGGTGAATATTCCATTCGGGGGTACATGCGAGAAATCATCAATAATTCTTCTCACGTATGCAGAACACTTCACAAACCATACTAAGTAAAGTAGTCTACACTACTTCCCCTGGAGGTTGACATGGTAACACAAAGTCAAAATGAGTCCTGGATGTACACGTTTTTCCCCATGATGGTTTGCGAACTCTCGGAAGAAGCATCATTGACGTGTACGACCATATACTCGAGAAGTTCTTGTCATAAGAAACAATCTTGAAAAGTTAAGAAAGACATTGAAGAAGTTTGAAAGATTTTGCTACGACTGTGAAGTATCATTGACGTTTTGTACCTTCAAATATCCTGTAAGAATTGCTGATTACATCTCAATCTTTAAACTCTCTGGCTAACTTACCACCCTCGTATTCTGTCAGCTATTGCTGTGACCACTTGGTGAAGTAAACCCGATATACCAAACTTGAAAATGAATTAAGATTCCCTAAATTTGTTACTTAAGCTTGCACTGTTGTTGATTGAAGAGCGGTGCAGAAGAAAGCCTCTAAGTACCGTATACTCCAATCACAAAGTATATGAAAAGTATAACACCTCTTGAAATTATCCACATCGGCTTCTGCGTGTGACATTGAGTACTACAACGTAACTCCTTTAAGTGATAGCTATAACCCGTGAGTACTACAATGTAACTCCTTACATCGGGTAGAACTAGATAATGCAAGTCTCAATCATAACCTTATACGTTCAAGCAAGTCATCAATTGATAGAGGAGGTTTAGGGAAAAGGGGTAGAAAGCAGAAGGAAGTCTCGATGATGAAATAAGTAGACGCCTTCATGAAACCCACTTCAATCTCAAATAAGGGTTGAATATCATTCATTTGATTTTTGAGTTTTTAGGGTTGGTTCTTTTTGATCGGGTCCTTAATTATTCTTTATTTGATTCGACATAATCATTAGGTTTTTAGGTGTTCGATTACTGTTCCATTGGTTTCAAGATTATTTTCCTTTTTTCTTATGGCGGCTAGGGCTCGCAGTAACGTCGACCACACACGGTTGATCTCCAAATCTATCTTTGTTACGAATTTCTCAGACAACACTACATCTAAAGATCTATGGGAGGCGTGTAAAGGTTATGGGACTGTTGTTGATGTTTTCATTCCCGATCTCAAATCGAAAGCGGGGAGTTTGCGTTTGTTCGAATTTATTAGGTTGATAATGTTGATCACTTGTGGGTAAACCGGTGCACTTTATGGATGGCCGCATGCCTATTACACGCCAAATGTTGCTTGGTTTGATCGTTCCCTTCCAATCCACTCCTCTCGGCCAAACTATTTCAAACTTAGTCATGCTGCTAATGGGCTTCTTCATTTGCTTGGTTTTAAAAAGGTAACCCTAATAATTTTATTCATATAGAATCGTCTCTTCGCCATGGTCTTGGATGATGAATGTGTGGTGGGAACATGACCTTGATCCTTTTGTTATGGGGGGAAGTCCAAGGATTTTTCTTCAATTAATAACTTACGCGTTCTTTTATCGAATGAGGTTTCGAGCATGTGAGGCTTGCGTATTTGGGTGGCCTATGGGTTATGAATGAGCTGACATCGGTCCAGACCAAAATGAGATTTATGAAACATGTTGGTGTTGCGTCTTGGTTTAGTCAATTATGTAAGGCCCAGCCGGATTTTGTATCTAGGGAGCGGATTGTTTGGATTGATATAGAGGGAGTCCTCTACACGCCTGGCGTCGCACTACTTTCTCTAAGTTGGGTCCCGTTGGGGTGAGGTGATAGAACTTGAGATAACAAGGAGGATTGTTATTTGCTCGTAAAGTATCTGTATTAAGATGAAAATTGGAGGACAATATTCTTGAGAAATCACGATTATTGTTTGAGGCAAATTTTTGTTATAAGAGCTAGGAGTTATTCGTCCTGGTCTCGACGGTTTCATGATAATAAGGGAAGGTGATGATTATTCTAAGGACGATTCGTTAACGGTGCTTAAAGAGATAATGGTGACATTAGTAAGCAGATGAACTTGGACGACGAAAGTGATATTGAAGGTGTGTCTGATACAGTTTTTGATGATAAGGCTGATTCTTTGGGGCATGAACATACTCAGAATCTGTCACCCAACGAGAAGGAGAATTCTAGCGATCCATTTAACCTTTACAATCTTCTTAATAAACGTGACAAAGGCGAGGCAAATTCTGGTTTGGACTCAAGTATTCCTTTCCCACCTGGATTTACACCTGAGAGAGAATTCCAACATGTTGATGCACAGGAGGTTCAAGGTATGGAAAATTCTTTGTCTAAACGTCGCTCGGAAGGTCTCAGTTCTCGCGTTTTGGAGGATGCTCAACCCCTTAATGAACATGTTTCTCCCAGTATCGATTCTAAAAAAAGCAGGTGGCTCGATATTGGAGGTTATAGACGATATGATTAAAGTTGGCCAATCTATGGGGTTCACTATGGAAGGATGTATGAATGACATGGAGAAAATTATTGGATCACAAGGAGCTCACGGTGGTTTCCAATGAATTGTTTATCTTTAAACGTTCAAGGCCTAGGATCCAAGTAAGAAAGATTAGATTAAGGAGTTTAAACAATGAACACAAGTGAATTTACAGTTCTGGTTCAAGAAACCAAGTTGGATTGTATTTCTGATATGGATGTTAAAGTGTTATGGGGTAACTATAAGTTCGAGTATACTATTAGCGAAGCAGTTGGGAATTCTGGTGGTATTTTATGTGTATGGGATCCAAGTGTTTTCCGTAAAGAGCATCATGTTGTCTCGGACAATTTTGTTGCTTTATATGGGTCATGGGTTTCTAATCAGGCGAAGTTACTTGTGGTGTCTATATATGCCCCTCAGTCTATCACTAGTAAGTGTTCGCTATGGAGCTACATTTTGTCCCTTATCAGTCGTTGGGATGGTCATTGTATGGTTATGGGCGATTTTAATGAAGTTAGATGCATGGAGGATCGTTTGGGTTCAGTGTATAATGCGCAAGGTGCTAATGAATTTAATAGTTTTATATCAAACTCGGGGCTCGTTGAAATCCAATTGGAAGGGTACTCTTTTACTTGGTCTCTTCAGTCGGCTAAGAAAATGAGTAAATTAGATCGTTTTTTGTTTCGGATGGTTTACTCTCTTTATTCCCTCATCTCTTCGGGTTATTGTTCTTGTTAGGCACCTTTGGATCATTTAGACCAATCTTTCTTCAGGAAGTGGTCACTGATTATGGGCCTTCCCCTTTTCGGGTTTACCACTCTTGGTTTAGTTTACAAGGCTTTGATCAAATGGTGTTGGAAACTTGGAATAATATTGATCTTAATGATAATAATAAGATGGTTCGATTCAAGAAGAAATTACAAATCCTAAAAAGGGATACGTTCATGGGTTAGATGATTGAAAAAAGATTCCAATCTGGGTGTCTTGTGGATCTTCGTTCACGCTGGTCATATTGACAAAGTTTATTGTTCAAGGTCATAAATGGATGATATTCTTCTGACGCGGGTTAGATTTATTAAAAAATTACACGATATTAAGTTCCTTTTTTCGCCGCTCGTGACTAATGCAAAGGCCTAAGATTCAGTGGGCTATTGAGGGCGATGAAAACTCAAAATTTTTTCTATGGATATATTAATCCATAACGAGCGAATTTGCTTATTAAAGGTGTTATGGTTGATGGCGAAATGGGTGGGATGATCCATGTTCGTGTCAAAGATAATTTTGTTTGCCATTTTGCTAATCGGTTCGTTGCCGGCTGCCAACAGATGTAAACTTAACTATACCTTCCCTAATCGATTGTCTTCTGATCAGTTGGACATGTTGGAGAGTCCGATCTCCAGAGATGAAGTGCGTAATGATGTTATTTGGCGGGGCTGCTGTGGAGAAATTAAATCTCCTGAGACCAGACGGGTTCACTTTTGAGTTTTTTCGAAAGTTCTGGGACACTTTAGGATCTGATTTTTGTGCTGCTGTGGAATGGTTTTTCGATCATAGTTCATTTTCTAGAGGATGTAACTCCTCTTTCATTGCTCTCATTCTGAAAAACCATGATCCTAAGTTCGTAAATGATTATCGTCCAATTAGCTTGATCGGGAGTTTTTACAAGGTTGTCACCAAAATATTAGCCACCCGACTTTCGTCGATCATTATGGTCTTATATCGGATGTTTCAAACGAGTTTCTACCTAATAGGCAAATTCTTGATGGCTCGTTTTATAAACGAATTACTTTCTGTGGTGCATGCATAAGAAACAACATGCCATGGTGTTTAAAGTTGATTGTTGCAAGCTTCTGATTCGATAAGGTGGGATTTTTTAGAAGATGTGCTTAGAGCTTTTGGTTTCGGTTCTAAATGGTGTTCGTGGATTCGGGGTTGCTTACACTCTGGTATGGCTTCGGTCCTCCTTAATGGTAGTCCAACGTCCGAATTCCAATTTCATTGTGGGTTGAAGCAAGGAGATCCTTTGGCCCCATACCTTTTTATCTTAATTATGGATAGTCTTCTTCTCTTTCATTATTAGGGCCTCGAGGCAGAGGATTTTTAAAGGCATTCTAAAATTGGTTTCGTCTCTTAATATTTCTCATCTTTTTTATAGCGGATGATGCGGTTCTATATTGGGTGAGTGGTTCTATTTGCTAAATTATCTGGTATTACTCACATTCTTCTGTTTTTCTTTGTTGTCGGCCACCTCGATCAATCTTAAGAAAAGTCCCTTCTTGGAGTCCGGGATTCGAAGTGAGGATGTTTAATGCTGCAGCTTTTATATTTTGGTTTGTTCGACTATGAAACCCCTTTAAATACTGTAGGGGTGATGGTTGGAGTGAATGCTTGAATTTTCAGGTAGGACGATACGATTGGTAAAACTTAAGGTCGTCTTCTTAATTGGAAACTTAAAACTTTATCTGTTGAGGAAGGCTTACTCTTTTTAAGTCGGTTCTTGGGTTGACCCTATTTATAACATGTACATCGTATAAGGTTCCTAAGTTGGTGGTTACAAATGATGGAGTCCATACGTAGAAATTTTTTCAATGGTGTTCATTGCGACGAGAGGAAAATTGTGTGGATCAAATGGGCAAGGTTCTTGCGTCCCAAGTAGTATGGAGGTTTAGGTGTCTCAAGGTTTTATGCTGTTAAATAGGGGCTCCTTTTCAAATAGGTTTGGAGATTCATGTCACGGGATATTGTTTTTTCATTTGTGGTGGTCTCCTCATGTCTATGCATGGCTCCTCATTATATAAATTATCTCCGTTTTGTTACTCGACTTGGAAATCCATTATTTGGGAGGTGCATATGCTTAAAGATCGTGGTGTGGACCAGATTTCTCACTGTCATATTCATGTGGGTAATGGTTTGCGCACGCAATTTTGGAATGAAGTTTGGATTGGTGACACTCAACTTCGTGTTATGTTTCTACGAATTTATGCTTTGGAGATTAATAAAGATTGTACGGTGGCTGATAAACTGCAATTCTCGGTTACCTCTTCTCTTCGTCGTTCTGTTAGAGGAGGGGTTAAATCTTCTCAATTAGCTCTTCTTCAAACGTATATTGAAGGGACATTGTTGTCTTAATATGGAGGATGTGGGTGTGGGATTTAAATGGGGAAGGTGTTTTTCGGGTCAAAGATGTTCGCATTCTTCTTGATGAATGTTTCTTGCCGAAAGCCCCTACTGCTACTCGATGGGTTAAATATGTTCTAATAAAAATAAATGTTTTTGCTTGGAAGGTTTTTCTTGGGATCGGTTGCTACTCTGATCTATTTTACAACATCGTGGTGTCATTGTTCTGATCTTTTATGGTCCGCTTTGCTCCTCTGCTTCAGGAAGATTCTTCGCACTTGTTCTTCAGTTCGCAGTTATTATTGGCTTACGGATTATGTCAGGCTCGTATGCCGCTGTGGAATCTATCATGGACGCCCTTGGTTCGTATGTGAATTGGGGGGGGGCTTAATTGGTTCAATTCCATCAGATTAAGCTCTAAAGTTAAAGATTTGCTGGAAGGAGTTCTTTATATAACTTGGTGGAGCGTATGGATGTTTCGTAATCAGTTGCTCTTCTCGTCGAAAGCCCCTCGTAAAGATGTTATTTTTGACGATATTGTTTCGCGCTCTTTCACTTGGTGCCTTTCTAGATGTAATTGTACTTTTAGTTGGGATAGTTGGTTGCAACACCCCTATTTGATCTCTTTGTAATTCTTTTTCTAGCTTCTTGCTAGTTGGTTTTATAATAGTTGCCGTTCTAAAAAAAAATCTCAAATAAGGGATACCAAATCAACTCCATGATCACTTGACATTAAAGTCTAAATCTATAGCCGTTTTGACGTTTTAGTGAATCTTTAACGATCGTTTTAGCATTAAGTGTTGTGTTTGCTTTGGTGTTGTCGAAGGTGTTTGAGTTTGGTTCTTGGTGAAATTAGGGTATAAATCGTCTCTAATTTTGGCATAAATCGGATCTCAAAAGTGTATAAATCACCCAAGAAAAAGCGTATAAATCACCTAGGCTCATGCGTATAAATCACCTGTGCGTATAAATCACTTGTGCGTATAAATTACCTGTGCGTATAGTTCGCCTGTACATATAGTTCGCCTGACCAAGTGTATAGTTCGCTTGTACGTATAGTTCGCCTGACCAAGTGTATAATTCGCCTGTACGTATAGTTTGCCTGACCAAGTGTATAATTCGCCTGTACATATAGTTCGCCTGACCAAGTGTATAATTCGCCTGTGCGTATAGTTCGCCTGACCAAGTGTATAATTCGCCTGTGTGTATAGTTCGCTTGACCAAGTGTATAATTCGCCCAATACACTGCGTATAGTTCGCCCAAACTAGTTCGAAACCCAAAATCAAAAAGTCACCAAAAGACACAATTTTTGACGTTTTTATCTGATTTTTCTTGTACTTCTTACCTTTCTAAAGCAACAAGAACCATAAAAATCCAAACTTGATGATTTTTAACACGAAAAAATTTGAATCAAGATTTTGAGTACAAAAGTCATCCAAACCATAAAAACTCAAAAATAAGCTATGAAAATCCATAAGCCACATGTACAAATAATCTAGAAACTATAAAAAGAAGAAAGTTTCAAGTTTTTGCACAAAATACCACCAACCATGAAAAGCCGAAGCTTTTTGGCTTAAATATAAGCCACAAAAAGCTAAAATAAGCTCGAACAACACCCCAAAATGCAAACCACGAACATAAAACGCCCCTAGGCTCTGATGCCAATTGTAGAATAATCTTAACACAAAAATGGAATGATTCACTTAGAGTTTTAGAGAGAGAAAGAGATGGTTGGATAAACACTTAGAGAGAGAAAGAAAAATGATAATATTAGCTTAAGTGAAATGTGGAAAATGAACAACCAACACCCTCTTCATGTGTGGAGAGGGTTTATATATGCCTTACATTAGCCGGCTAAGGGCCTCTAGTGGGCTTATTCATGGGCCTTTGGCCCGGTTAGCTTTCTAACTTAGCCATACAACTTACTACGAGCTATGACTAACTATATTGGTAGTGACCGACACTTTTTCGTATTTCCAACATGTTCAAACATAATTTTGATATAGATTGCCATTGTCTGATGCTGTAAAAAATATTTTGAAGCTATAAATATATTTAAGGAAATACTATAGTTAATCTTTGGGACTTTGTAAATATTTTTTAAAAGTTTTTTCTAAAATTCTATGGATTTTGTTTTGGAAAAAACCTAAGGTATATCCAAATTTGAAAGAAAAAAAAGTATTACACAAACTACTATTAACTTGATTATAGAATCTAGTGGCATAAACGTATAATCAAATTTAGTTAAATAAGTTTTTAGTGTATATTGTTCAAGGGCCTAGAATGTAATACGGCACAGGGCCACTAAAATTCACAAGACAACCATGATTATAATATAATGCTATTGAATCTAAACTCATTCGTTCAAAAAAAATTAAAAAATAATCTAAACTCATAAATATCATAAATGTTATTAGATGGTAAATTTTATATTAACATGTTGAATGTTTGGTGAAGACACAAAATTTTTGTTTTTTTAAAAACGAGTTTATCATTACATTAAAGAGAAATATTTAAAGGGAAATGAAGATGACCATTGACTCCATCTACGTATAAACACCATAATTCTTATTTTTCGGGGGTCTAAACGGATTTTGAAAATATAAAAAACAGTTTAAATTGACCTATTTTTTCGACTAGAACCGGTTAAGCCGGCTGGGTCGAACCGGGTTCCAAAAATTTATGTTTAATTTCGAAACCATCAAACTTTTATTATTTTTCATTTGTAACCCATAAACTTTTTTATCACTACAACTATTGACCGTTAGAAATTTCCACCGCTACGCGGGTATTCGTCTAGTACAGATCAAAAAAGCAAAAGGGCCTCATTGTAAATAATTGAAACTTGATGGGCAAAAATGTAGCAATAGAAAAATACTCCCACATATTAAACGATGACATTTCTTTTCTTTCTAAAACACGCCAATCATTTTTCACACAAATTTTTCTCACACTCTGTATCTCTCTCTCTTATAAGAAAAAAACGATTCAAAACCATAAATCAAAAATATAATAAGATCATATCATCTTATTATATCAAATGCATCATCTTATAATCTCATCAGATCATCGAACCACATCAAAATCAATGGTGAAGATGAATTTGAAAAGCTTTAAACCTCCTCGTAATTAGTGCATCAATGGTGAGGACGAATCTACCGGGTCTTACACCGCCTTGTAAGTATATTTATGAATAATAATTTGTTACTGCATCCATTTTGTATTTATAATTGATCAAAGTATGTTGTATTCAGATTTTATATCAAACTTACGTCATGTTTTTTATAGATCTTAAACAAAATGTTAAAAATAGATATAAAACATGTTTAAGAAAATGTCGCAAACAAGGTGTTTGATAAAATGTCTTAACTAGAGTTTATAACAGTGATGCACTAAATTTCCATTATGATGCAGTTTTTTTAAATGTTGTTGCAGTAAGCGTTATTATGATGCAGAAAGTATTTATTTTAACTGTGATGCAGTAGGTTATGTACTAGAAAATGAACTGTAATGCAGTAGGATGTAAGTTGTTGTTCATAGGCATGATTTAGGCTACATGTGGTTTGTTGTTTGTGCGGAAATGATTGTTTATGCCTGATTGTGTTTGTGATGTACTAGAAAATAAACTGTAATGCAGTAGGATGTATGTTGATGTTCATAGGCATGACTTAGGCTAAATGTGGTTTGTCGTTTGTGTGAAAATGATTGTGCGAAAATTATTTTGGGCGCCTGATTGTCTTTGTGATGTACTAGAAATTAAACTTTAATGCATCAAGATGTAATTTATTGTTCATAGGCATGATTTATGCTGAATGTTGTTTGTCGTTTGTGATAAAATGATTGTGTGTGCATGATTATCTTTGTGATATACTAGAAATTAAACTGTAATGCATTAGGATGTAGGTTGTTGTTCATAGGCACTATTTAGGCTAAATATGGTTTGTCGTTTGTTCAAAAATGAATGTGTGTGCATGATTGTCTTTCTGATGTACTAGAAATTAAACCGTAATGCAGTTGGATTTAAGTTATTGTTTATAGTTTTTTGTGTGTGTTTGAATGATTAATGCAATTGTTGTACTGAAGTGATGTAGTAGCCGACAGGAGATACAGTAGTCCTCACACAATTGAAACATCTATTTTCAAATTTATGCCCGTGGTCACTGATGTGAGGTTCTAATCTATCAGTCATACGTATGTTTGACATCTCTTTTCAATTTATCAGAAGTCATTCAGGATACCAAATTTCTGATTGAATTGCATTTTATTTATATTCAGGAATTACTTTTGCTAAATACTCAGATATATGGGGCACAATGTCAGTATGATAGCAGACTCTACCTTACAATGGGCAAGAACATTACGTGAAATTTCTGGTCGTTTGGTACATTTTCAGTTTCAACATTCTTTACTACTATATATATATATATATATATGATATGTACAGATACCAAGTATCAGTATGACTAGCCTAGTGACCCTTTCCTTGAGCAACAATCGCCTTTCTGGTCTCATACCTCTACATCTAGGACTGCTATCTGAATTGTCGTCCCTTGATCTGTCTATGAATAAGTTAAATAGGTCTATTCCATCTTCAATCGGGGACTGCTCAAAACTCTTCAATCTAAATTTCAGTAACAACAAATGTTCAGACTTAAAAGACTTCAAGGATTCTTAGAAGTTACTACTGCTCAGGTACATAATGGAAATTATGCTAAGTAGTTAGTAC
>BQNB010019012.1:4857-17810 GCA_026074375.1 Tanacetum coccineum
GAGTTAAAAAGTATGATGTACTACAAAAAGCAACCTACAAAAACATATATAAAAATTATGATGCAATACATAAAAATTACATATGCACCTGAAAAAATAACAATGATGCAGTGTACAATACAAAAGCAACAAACTTTACACATTTCTTTCTATTTTCAAAATCATTTCTTAATCTGGTCTACTTGAGGAAAATCAACCAGAAAAGTCAACATGATCAGATCATCGTCTCAACTTCTGTGGGAGTCATTGTCTGGGTTGTGTCTTTGTTGGATTCCATCGTTTAAGTCAGATAATAAGACATATCCTTCCAAAGCTCACACCACCTGATTTATCTTGGGCCTTCGGCGGGCCGAGTGGCGCATGTATCCTAAAGAAAAAAATATGACAATCTCTCAGCTCTTACAACTAGTATTTATTTCTGTTCTTGAAGCCGCACACATAATATTAGCAAATATACATAAATGTTGCAAACATAAGTCAAATATGAACAACAAGTTACAACCTACTACATTACAGTTCAAATTCAACCACATCACACACATAATAAGCCACACACAATCATTTTTGCAAAAAGGGAAAAGCACATTTAGCCTAAACAATCCATATGAACAACAAGTTACAAGCTACTGCATTATAGTTCAGTTTCAACTACATCACACACATAATTAGGCATACATTGTGATGCAGTAGTATTATAAACATTTTGATGCAATTGTATGATACATTCTTATACGCGAAACTCAAAACCCACTGCATCACAGTTCATATTCAAGTGCATCACAAAAACAAGGAAACATAAAATGTCACACATAATACATCCTTATACACAAAAACTAAACACTGTTGCATCACAGTTCAAAATTAAATCCATCACACAAATAACCAAACATACAAACACAAATAACCTAATGCATCATAATTAAAATAAAACTACTGTATCATAAGATGAAATAAAACCGCATCAACATTCAAAACAACTGCATCAAAATGTAATTTTATGTTCTACTGCATTACAATCTTATATTCTATTGCATTACAGTTATATTCTATTGTAATGTAGTAAAAATAACAGTAATGCAGTAAAAATAACAGTAATGCAGTAGAAATACCAAAATATACTCTGTGATGCAGTAGAATTTAAATGACATGCAATAGAGTATAACTATAATGCAGTAGACACAAAACTATAATGCAGTAAAAAAGTTATAAATACATTACAAATATTTTCTACTGCATTATAGTTATATTCTAATGCATTACTGTTTATTTTCAACTATGAACATCAACATACATCCTATTGCATCTCAATTCATTTTCAACCGCATCACACACATTCATTTTCTCAAAAAATGCCAAGCCACATTTTAAACTAAATCATCTATATGAACAATCTTAGAAACCCACTGCATTACAGACATTACTCTACGACATCACGGACAATAGCAGAAAAACATAATCAATTTTGGAAAAAACGACAAGCCACATTTTAGACTAAATCATCTCTATGAAGAACCATATAAACCTACTGCATTACAGACATTACTCTACTACATCATACACAATAACAAGCAAACAATTATATTCTACTGCAATGCAGTTACAGTTATATTCTACTGTAATGCAGTTATATTCTACTGTAATGCAGTAAAAATAACAATAATGTAGTAGAAATACCAAAATATACTATGTGATGCAATAGAATTGAAACTGACATGTAATAGAGTATAACTGTAACACCCCCAAATTGGGTCGCAGCGGAATAAGGGTCCGGGGGGGCGTGGGTGTGGTGGGAGGGGTGGGGGGTGTGTGGGGGGGGGGGGGTGGTGGTTCGGGGGGGGGGGTGTTGGGTGTGGCGGGGTGCGGGGTTAAGGGGGGTGGGGGGGAGGAGGGGGGGGGGGGGGTTGGGGGGGGGGGGGGTGGGGGGGATGGTGGGGGGTGGGTTTGGGGGGGTTTAAGGCAGGGGGGGGGTGGCGGGCGTGTGTTAGGGGTGGGTGGTGGGGGGGCCCGTTGGGGTGTGGGGGTGTGGTTGGAGGGTAATCGTCGTGCGGCGCGGTGGGGTGGGGGTTGGTTTTTAGGTTAGGGGGGAGGTTGGTGGTGGTGGGGGGGGTTTGGGTGGTGTGGGGGGGGGCGGGGGGTGGGGGGGGGGGGGTGTGGGTGGGGGTGGGGGGGTTTGGGGGGGGGGTGGCGTGGGGGGGGGGGAGGGAGGGGGGGGGGTGTTTGGGGGAGGGTTTGGGGGGGGGGTTAGTATGGGGGTGGGGGTTGGGGGGGGGGTGGGGGGTGGGGTGGGGAGTTACTTCTCAGATCAATTATCAAAAGATATATATAGACACGACCAAAAGAGTCGTTGTGAAAACGTTACATTGGATTTAACAAAGTAATTGTTGCATTAAGGCCGAAGCTTAACTTGTTCGCTTGTTCAAGTACAAAGATTTCTAGCCATTTAAATTAGTTTAATTAATAGTTTTAGTTTTTTAGTTGGTTTAGTTTTTATTATGAAATGTTTATTAGAATTTTAGTTTAGTTTAGATTTAGTTTTTAGTTAATTTAAGTTTTTTTGTTTAGTTACTAGTTTAGTTTAGTAGTTAGTTATAATAGAATTAGTTAGTTTATATCGATATGCATATTATAGTTATTTTTTTTATTAGTCCCCTATGTTAGCATATATTTAGTTTTTATTTTTTAGTAGTGTACTATATTATAGTTAGTTAGTAATTGATTATATACCATAGAATTATGTATAGTTGATAGTTTAGTAATAGTTTTAGTTGTTAAGCTAGTTATTAGTTTTATAGATAGGTATAATGAGTTAGTTGTAGTTAAAATTAGTTTAGTTATAACAATTAATAGTTATTTTAGTATTATTTTTTTTTTTTTTTGTTGTTAGTTTATTTTTAATTTTTACATAGATAGTATTGAGTTTTTTGTTTAGTTTTTAGTTTATTTAGAGTTATTTTTTGATGTTTTATTTTAGTCTTATTGTTAGTTTTGTATAGATTTTTTAAATAGTTATAGTTTATTAGTTTTAATTTTTTTATAGTTATCTATAGGTTTAGTTCTTAGTATATTAGATTAATAGTTTGTAGTATAGTTTTTAGTTATTACTTTATTTTTTTGTATGTTTAGCTCATTAATTTTAATTTAGTTAAAATTTTTAGTATTTTTTTAGTTTTATTTAGTTTATTAGTATTTTCATCTTGTATTTCAGTAGTTTTATCCTAGGTATATAGAATAGTTATATTTAGTTTATACAAAATGGATTGCGACACATCTTTATGGATGATTTTTTCCCAATCAAAATACACCAATGGTATCTTATTGTACCTCTTGCTTACTGATCCCTGAAAAACATTGCTTTAAAACGTCCAACAATAATGTTGGTGAATTCCATAGGTTTGATTAAATAATTTATTGTAGGACACAAGATTTCCCAAGTGTTATGATAATTGCAACGAATGCAGAAATCATATAAATGTAATTACGTTGCTCTAAGCTCATGACATGTAGCTTGAGTGTTAATGATACAAATTAATGGCCTTACTTTGCCCGTGGTGATGTTCTAACCGAATAACATCCTATATTTCGACATTGATATAGTTCGTTTGTCAGTGATACGTAATCACCCGAATCGGGGTTGTCAAACCTAATAGATCTATTAATAAACAATTCTGCGCTTCACAATCACGCAATTGACAGTTCATGATAATGGGCTCAGAATAATGGGTTATCGCCTATTTAGGCAACACGTAATCATAAACATGAAACTTTAAATACCCACTTGTGTCTAATTGTAAAAGCATTGCCATGTTTTTCACCCAAAAACTTTGTAAAACACAAAAGCATATAAAACGTGGGTGGGTAATGAAACTCACCTTGAGTGAGTAATGCCAAGTGTATCTAAATAAGCGTCACGCGAATCGATCAAATGAACCTAAAGTTAAATTTAATGGGTCGTATTAAGTAACTGAGTACTTAAATGATATCATTGAATATAATCCTATAGTTGTTACATCGTACTATCGTTCGGGCTATCATCTATTTAAAGTGGTCTGAACATGAGTTACGGGGAGTTTAGGACACTTTAAATCGTTAAATCCAACAAACTCGTCGGTTTACGCCATCCGAAAGAGGCCTCATATTAAACTCCATTTGAGTAATATAGTACTTTTGATAACCACATAATATTCTATATAGCTCAATCAAAACCAACTAATGGTTTAGGTAAAATTGTGTTTAATAAGTTAAACGTTTTATAATTGCGCGTTTTTAGTAAAAATCTAGCAATTAAACTTTGTGGTTTTTATAGCACGATTCCGCGTTTCTTATGTCCATCTTTTCGTATTAAGACGGGTTATCATAATTTGACATTTTCCATATTTTGACCCCCTGTTTGAACCAGTTAAATTTTACTGCTTCACATCAGGGACGTTTGAGCCTTTATTAAATTCGTATTTGTTGTCGTAAAACCCGTAAATGTCGTATTTTATTCGTTATAGCTCCGTTTTTAGTGATTCTTTCGAGGACGTTCTCGTATTTGAAAGTTCTATAATTTTAGGAGGTTTACAAAAATATAACTTTCTGCCATGAATAGTAACTTTTATAAAAATAGTTTTATAAAAGTATTAATTGTCGTAAACTCGCGAAATTCATAACTCGTTCGTTATTAATTGAAAAATTGCGATTCTTATCATTTTGGAATCCTAAAAATGTGTATTATTTATTAAAAATATCAACACTTGCTGTTTATAATTTTTATAAAAATGTTTTTATAAAAATTCATTTACGACTTCGTTTATTAACGTATAACTCGTTTTTAACGTAACTTTTTCGTTATTAATCCGTTTAACAAGTTTCTTACCTTTTCGGAATCGTCGTGAATTGTATTATCTTATAAGAACATAAAATGGATATGTTAAATTTCGAATTTTGGACAGAATGTTTGTGATAGTTTGTTAAGTCCAAAATTAAGTCTTGTTTCCATTATTTACCATTTTTGTATTTCACCACAATTCTTACAATTTATATATATGTATTATATCTTATATATATTATGTTCATAGTCCATAATTGTCCTTTTTGTCCAACTTACCAAATCCTTAATAATACTAATATGTCATAACTTTATAATGTAAATTATTTCACCATAAATTCATATGTAGCCATTCTTCCCTTATAAACATAAGTGTACATGTTTCTTATTAAGATTATAACCTCCTTTTATGATCTTATTATATCACTATAAGTTCCATAATTAACCTTAAACATGTTTCATTTGTATTTCTTTTACTTGAAAAACATATTAAGAAACTATTAAAAACCCTATTAACCCAAGATCATGTTATACACCAAAACAATATGATACAATATTTTTATCATCATTTTTTAACATGACTATGGAATAACACAAATATATAAAAAAGTATTCATATGATTATTTCAATAAAAACCTCATTTTCATGATAAAATCCTAAATGGTGATTTAAGCTAAAAATAGAATAAACATATGCATGAAAACTTATAAAATGAAAGCATAAAGGTTTAAAGTAGACTTATGGGTATGAATGATGGATGATAAACAAGTGCTAAAACCCTTGTTTGAGCACAAAAATCCAAGCTTACACCAAAGAAACCTAGCTTTCCTTACATAGAAACCCCTTAACTTCCTTTTTACTTGATTATTACTTGAAAAATGTTAGAATGCTTGGGATCACATTAGAATACTTAGAATGGATGGTTTGTATAGGAGTGTTATGGGATTGTAGAAAAATTGCTATGGATTTGGTTCGAGTGGCTTGCTTGTTTGCACGTAGAGATAGAGAGGAAAAAAGGAGGTTTTGTTTGATTTTCTAGTTAAGTGTTTATATGTATGAGTTCTCTTACTAGCAATGCATGTATATAATACTTTCAAAGGTCAAGAGTCAAGGAAACATTCAAAGGAACATGGTATGGTCCTAGGGATGGTCATGGTCATGGTCATTAGTCAAAGAAAACAAGGTATGGTGGTATTAAAGAGCAAGTGAAGTACATTGACTAAATGGAAGAGTTTTCCATATATAACTTTGTATAAATGGTCAAAATTTCGGCATACATAAGATGTAGATGATATATTTTGTAATTTTTATGTATTGGGTATAAAAGTGGGTATGTGCGCATTACTGATTATTTTCAACTATGAACATCAACATACATCCTATTGCATCTCAATTCATTTTCAACCACATCACACACAATCATTTTTGCAAAAAACACTAAGCCACATTTTAAACTAAATCATCTATATGAACAATTATATTCTACTGCAATACAGTTACAATTATATTCTACTGTAATGTAGTAGAAATAACACTAATGTAGTAGAAATACAAAAATACCAAAATATACTATGTGATGCAATAGAATTGAAACTGACATGCAATAAAGTATAATTTTAATGCAGTAGAAATAAAACTGTAATGTAGTAAAAAAATTATAAATACATTACAAATATTATCTAATGCATTATAGTTATATTCTATTGCATTACTGTTTATTTTGTAGTACATTACAAACAGAATCAGGTACACGCATTCATTTTCTCACAAAACACAAACCACATTATCCTAAATCTTGCCTATGAACATCAACATATATCTTACTGCATTAGCATTCAAAACAACTGCACAACAATGTAAATTTAGTCTATCACAGTTATAAAGTCTAGTTGAGACATTTTATCATACACCTTGTATGCAACTTTCTTAAACAAATTTTTTATCTATTTTTTCAATATTTTGTTCCAGATCTAGAAGAAAACATGATGTATATTTGAATCAAACTCTAAAAATAACATAGTTAGATCAATAAAAACAAGAAAATCGATGCATTGACAAATTATTATTCAAAAATATACTTACGATATGGTGTAAGATCTGGTATGTTACGTTTTTAATATGGTAGGTTCATTGATGATTAACAAATCTTTGTGACGCAATAGAATTTAAACTGACATGCATTAGGGTATAACTGTAAAGCAACAGAAATAATATTATAATGCAATAAACCACATTTATCCCAAATCTTGCCTATGAACATCAACATACATCTTACGGCATTACTATACATTTTCCAGAATATCACAAACAGATTCAGGCACACACATTTATTTTCACACAAACAACAAACCACATTTAGCCTAAATCACCCCTATGAACAACACGTATAACCTATTGCATTACAGTTCTTTTTCTAGCACATCACACACATAATCAGGCACACATAATCATTTTTGCAGAACAATCAAACCACATTTAACCTAAATCATCCCTATCAACAACAAAAATAACCTTATGCATCTTAGTTCAATTTTTAGCACATCACACACATAATCAACCGTGCAAAATAATTTTTCGCACAAACAACAAACCACATTTAGCCTAAAGCATCCCTATGAACACCAACAATAACCTACTGCATTACAGTTCATTTTCTAGTACATCACACACATAATCAGAAACTCACAATCATTTTTTGCACAAACGACAAACCACATTTAACATAAATCATATATGAACAACAACAATAACCTATAGCATCTCAGTTCACTTTCTAGCACATCACACACATATTCAGCCACAAACAATCATTTCTCGCAAAACTAAAAAACCACATTTAAAATAAATCATGCCTATGAAGACCAACAATAACCTAGTGCATTACGGTTCAAATTCAAGTGCATCAAGCAAACAACCAAGCATACAAACACAAGATTTCAAAAAAAACACCAAGCCACATTTTAAACTCAATCATGTCTGTGAACAACCTTAAAAACCTACTGCATTGCAAGCATTACTCTGCCACATCAAAGACAATAGCAGACAAACAAATTGATTTTTAAAAAAACAGCAAGCCATATTTTAAACTAAATTATATCTATGAACAACCTTAAAAACCTACTGCATTACAGGCATTACTCTACCACATCACAAACAATAACATACAAACACAATCGATTTCAGAAAAAACGACAAGCTACATTTTAAACTAAATCACCTCTATGGACAACCTTAGAAACCTACTACATTACACGTATTATTCTACCACATCAAAGATAATAACAGACAAACAAAATTGATTTCTAAAAAACACCAAGCCATATTTTAAACTAAATCATTTCTATGGACAACCTTAAAAACCTACTGCATTACATGCATTACTCTACCACATCACATACAATAGCATACAAACAAAATCGATTTCGAAAAAATTGAAAAGCCACATTTTAAACTAAATTACCTCTATGAACAACCTTAGAAACCTACTGCATTACAGTTTAATTTCAACAACATCACACACACAACTATGCACACAAAATCATTTTCACAAAAATGGAAAAGCACATTTAGCTTAATCATCCTTATGAACAGCAAGTTACAACCTACTGCATTAGAGTTTAAATTCAACTACATCACAGACATAATAAGCCATACACAATCATTTTCGCAAAAACGACAAAGCACATTTAGCCTAAATCATCCATATGAACAACAAGTTACAAGCGACTACATTATAGTTCGGTTTCAACCACATCACACACACACAACTAGGCATACATTGAGATGCAGTAGTATTATAAACATTTTGATGCAACTGTATGATAACACAGTAATGCAGTAGAAAAATACAATGATGCAGTATTGTATCACAATGTAAATTTAGCGCATCTTAGTTATAAAGTTTATTTTCTCTATATTTTGACACATAAACATACACATCCCAACACTTTTTCAAGATATTTGATAACCTACTCTATCAATTTAAAAATAACGAACTTAAATTGATAAAAAAAAATACACTTTTAGTAAAAGAAAATTAACAAAATGACGCACTAACAAAACTAGGGTTCATAAATCAACTTACGATGTCATTTAAGATGTTCTTGATCTTTTTTTTTATTCTTTGTTTTATCTTTTTTTTTTTTTTATTTTTTTTTTTTTTATTTTTTTATTTTTTTTTTTAGTCTCCACACTTGTTAACAAACTGATGCAACAACGATTCATCATGATTTAAAGGTTCAAGATGTGGTAAATTTGTCAATGATTTGATTATGATGAGATGATGCGATAATGATTCGATTAAAGATAGATATGATGAAGATTTGTATGAATTTTTAGAGAGAGAAAGCGTAAAAGTATAGGAGAGAGGAGGGGGGGGGGGGGGGGGGGGGGGGGGGGGGTGGGGGGGGGGGGGGAAAAAAAAAAAAAAAATAAAAAAAAAAAAAAAAAAAAAAAAAAAAAAAAAAAAAAAAAAAAAAAAAAAAGAGGTACTTTGAGATCTGGTTCAAGATAAATGACGGGAGATCTAAAATACACTATAGTAGTTTTGTCAAAAAAAAGGTGGACACTCTAAGCCATTTATTCCAATAGGCGAAACTTTTACTACACTCTATTCTTGAAACAAAAAGGCGAGCTTGAATCATCCCAGTGAAGTCTTGCTCCTATCAACCCCGTATAATGATCCCTTGTATATTGACTCTAGTAGATCCATAGATCAAATTTGTTACAAACTCTTAACCTACATTAAGGGTTAGTTTTATGCCCCAGAATATATAGGAGCAATATTATAGGGGTGGAATACACATATCAAGAAATGTGTAGATGTGTTAACGATTGCAAATACAATGACATTGACATTTTAAAATGCTCCCCCTCAGTGTATGCTCTCCCTTGTTTAGGGCACCAAGGAATCGAGCTACGGAAGTGTGCTATAAAACAAAGTTAGTAGACAAGTGCACATATATATAATGACGATGACAGCTATATATATAGCAAGACACTAGCAGGGAACAAGACATGCACATCTTAGGTATAAGTGTTCTAAAGTATGACACTTTCAAAGAATACACATGCAGTCATTGTTTTAATAATAACAACCTAAATTCAAATAAAAAGAATCATGACGATTCTTAAGACACGATAATATTTAGAAACCAATGATAAGATTCGACCGACATATGCTTAAGAACCAAGACGCATGCTTAAGGACTGAGAGTCGACCAACACCCTTCGGTATGACACACCATTATTATGAGAATGACTTCTTCAAAGATGTCATTTGGATAATGAGTATTAACGTATTTTGAATGACATGTTCCTTATGATATCATTATCTAACCAAGATGATGATTTGGATTCGGATAGATTTTCGTCAAGGGTTGTATTGAGAGATTCCTAAATCCCCAAGGTTTCTTTGTTAAGCATTATATATGATTTTCATGTTTGGGGTGTTTAAGGATAAACATTATCGTAAGACTTTAGGTCGAACTAAATGTTGATGATAAGGATGATTTCTTGAGAAGACATACTTTAAATGTGACATTTAAAACTAGACGAATGTCACTTAAGATATTGGCAAGATATGAAAATGATACGCTCTTGGATGTGAATGAAAATGATTTCATAAAGTGGAAAAATGGGGAAGGACGAGTGTAAATAAAGAGGGAATGTGTCGACTAAAGGTTGACAAAGACGGTTTAGATTAATATATCGTTTGCATTGACGATGACAAGCATGGTATGTTAAAATGATGTGCATGTGATCTTATAGGGACAAATGTGGATGATTGTGAATCCGTAGATTTGTTGGGTATTTTGTTGCTTGTCAATGTTAATGAACAAAGGTCTATATGTGAAATGAGGTGGTAGTTCTTTTATGGTGGAAGAAAAATGAAAGATACGACATTGTGGTGACTCAACAACACTTGATGCTTGAATATCTTCTTTGTGTTCTTCACTTGCTAGAAAGTGGAAATGATTGAATGGTTATAGAACGAGTGTGGGATGTTCTTGAGGAGATAATTTCATTAGTTTAGATGTGAAGGGCTTTGTTGTGTAGTGAGAGACTATGAGTATACCGGTTGTAAGGATTGAGTTTGAGAATGAGATGCATTTCATTACAAAATTTCTCTTGACTTTTGACAACATAGGCAAACATGCTTATGAGTGTCGCGATATGATGATGTCCCATTGATCCATAAAGAGGCATCAAGATGGGCATAGGTTTGTGCATTGTGAAAGGTGGTTCAACCTCCATGGGTTGTAGTAGTGGTAAGTCACTATTAGATAGTGGGGAATGGTTACATGGTGAATCTTCTCGTGAAGATGACTAGGTGGATGACTCGAGATTGGTAATAGCAAGGATGACTCGGTTTTTTTATTTCACCTTGGTGGTTTGAGGATGCACTAGAACTAGTAATCATTAACAATAGTGAAGAATAGTTATGAGGTTTGGGTGTATAGTAGAAGTGTATCTTGTAAATTTTGTGTATGATTGACATACGGGTTAAGAGACTTGAATCAATTGCGGTTTAGTGCACGGGGTGTACTTGTGAGTTGAAAAGGAAGTGAGTGTTCTTATGAGTTGGTTTCTAGTGAATAAGAATCATATTTGTAAGTTATTTAGAGTTTTTGGTTAACGGATATATGTGAACGAGTGTGTTTTCCTTTCCCTTTTAATTTGTGCTCATCCGGACATAAAGTGTGGAATAACAAGAATAAATAAAGACGAAGACGAATGAAGACGGAAGCAATGAGCTTGACAATGTCAAGAAGGATGATGGTTAACATACAACAAACTTCATCCATGAAGCTATTTAGCTCTTCTCGAGCATTGTGAATGTTCATAGAACAATCACACGATGAGGTATGAGGTTGTCTTAAAGGTGGTAGCGAAAATGATGGACGGAAGATATTAGCCATCTATATAATGGTAGAGGCGTGATTAAGGTTTTTATGACATGAAAAATTAGTGACAAGCTCGTTTATATTTAAGACGTAGATACTTAAAATAGGAGGCGGTTGATATAGTAACAAATGAGTGACACCCGATTTGGAATCTAAGGATGACTTCGAGTGATGATTTTAAGATCACTACACCCCGGTAGGTGATCATGATTTTTCGAAAGACAAAGAATGTTTTCGTTGATGAAAAGGAAGAGACTCAAAATGCCAATTTTGTTATAGACGCATGGTCCATTATTTTGAAGACTTAGAGCATCGACAGACGCTTAGGGATTAAGAATGATATGATGATTTTCAACCCTAAAATAGATGTATAAAGTTTTATCCTCATTATATATGAGGTGAGCTTGACGTTAAAGCATCATGACATTCCTATGGGGATCAAAGGAACTAACGGAAATGAATGTACTTGGTCTTAAGGTGTGTATATTTACACATGAATGAAAGGAACTACAAATAACTTTTGCAGGAACTAGTAAGCTCTTTGTCATAGAAGGTTGATGTTAGCTTTTAGCTTTTGGATGAGCGTTTTAAAATACGTTGTTAAAAGGCTTGAATATGATTTCGGACATGATTTTTAGCGTTTGCGACCGCAAGTTAAAATTACTTGAATATTTCAGATGAAATATTTAAGTTGTCAAACCTAACTAGAGGTTTATTATATTTGTATCTAACCTTCCCTTGACAAAAGAGTGGATTATTTGGAAGGAAACGAGATAATGATTAAGGAAATGTGTGCATGGAGACTCTAAAAGATTTAAGACCATTTTGAGATTATTATGACTTTGTAGATTGTGACGCTAAAGACAGCGTGTAATAAAAGTATAAATTCCAGTTTCAAGAAATATACCTAGATGCATAAGACACGTAGATTTAATCATGCAATTTTATCTAAGCGTGCATGATGCGTTTTATTTGTTAAATAAATTTCCACAAGTTTTAAATTTATAAAACTCGTTCACCGATGTCTACACACACTAATGGGTAGAAAACCCGGTCATGTGTAGTGTAGGGTTGGTAAATCCGAGGTCGTCCCAAGAGCTAAGTTTAGATTAGTTATAATTTGAAATGTCATGGTTTAAAATGGTTTGAATTGTAATATTTCTCATTTTCAGGTCATTTACGACTTTAATTATTCCATTATTTATTTTTAGAGTTTTACGCGTTCGCTTTTAATTATTAT
>BQNB010019012.1:24170-67434 GCA_026074375.1 Tanacetum coccineum
CTTCTTGAAAAACAAGATCGAAGCTCCCCAAGGTAAGGAAGTGGGTCTTATAAAGCCTTTGTCGGAAAGTTCTTTCAGTTGGTCTGACAATTCTTTTATCTCGGACAGAGCTAATCGATAAGGTACCCGTGCTACAAACACATCACCAGTTTTAGTGCACGAGATGATGTTTAATCGTAACTCGTGTCCGTCGTTGCTTCCGCCACCATGAAAAGTTAAAATTTTGTTTTCGAAGGGAACATGAACGAGTTTCTCATCACAAACGATTACGGCATGATATTTAGCTAACCAGTCCATACCGATAATGACGTCAAAACTACCCATCTTTACGGGCATCAAGTCGATGTTGAATGGATGATTTAGAAAGTTTAGAGTGCAACCCCGTATAAGTGTATGAACCCAAATTATTCTACCGTCAGCTAACTCAACATCGTAACCATGGTCTAATGTAGTTGGGATGATATCAATCAAAGAACTAAAAGCAAGTGATATGTAGGTGATTTGTCCCTTGGGTCCTCTGGTTATTGTTGTTGTTGTTGTTGTTATTGTTGTTAGTAGTAGGTCGAACTTTACAGTCACGGGCCGAGTGACCAGTCTTTTTGCAGTTAGTGCACTTTTGAGTACATGGCCCATCGTGGTGATAATTGCACTTGGTACATAGAGGTTTGATTCCTCCATAAGGCTTCTTATCTCCAGGCCCAGCAGTGTAAGCCCGTGCCACATTATTTGTTTTGAATGGTTGTTGTTGATTTTGGTTGTTCCTTTCCTCTTATTCTCTGCTTGACGTTCAGCTGCAGTGAGCATCTTCTTGTCCATCATTTCAGTAGCAAATTCAATTGCCTCTTGCATTGACTGAGGTTTTGATGCCTTAACACTGCCATGAATCATGTCGGGAAGACCACCGACATACCTTTCCACTTTAGCTGATTCCTCAGGGAACATTCTATCACACATGAGTGCCAACTCTTGGAATCGTTGATTATAAGTCATTAAATCAGTACCTCTCACCTTTAAGTTCCAATACTCAGATTCTAGCTTTTTGATCTCGCCCCTGGGGCAATATTTATCTGTTATCATCCTTTTCAAAGCCGTCCATGGCATTGTATATGCAACATCTTGTCCGACAGCCCTTACGTGCGAGTTCCACCACGTCAAGGCACTCCCTTGAAGGGTACAAGATGCATACTTAACCTGACTTGTAATAGCACAGTTGCTGATAAGGAAAACAGATTCCATCTTTTCCACCCATTGGGTCAGGCCAACGACTCCTTCAGTGCCTTTGAAATTCATAGGCTGGCACTTCAAGAAGTCAGTGTAAGTGCATTCTCGTTGAGTAGGCACTTGCCTTCTTCTGCCGGTTCCTGAACCATGGCTGTTATCGCCATCTCTGCTCCTGCTTGCATCGCATTCTGCTAGAGCAGCAGCAACGCCTTGATCAATTAAAGCTTGGAGTTGAGCATCAGTGACAGTTGTGGTAGGAGCGGTTGTGGTGGCGGGTGTTGCCCTCGTGGTTCTTCTTTTTGGTGGCATTTTCTTCAAAAATCACAAGGAATATAATACACGTCAGATTTCATACAATCATAAACGCAACATGACATATGCATAATAAATAAAATGAGATCACAATCCACAGTGAAATATACAACTGAAAGTGAAATCAACAATGACATAAATAAATCAACATCCATACACAACAACATCGATAATCATACATGATGGCCCTGATTACAACATGTTCAGTACAATGAGATACAAAAGTGAAAATATGGACCTAAGGCGGTGTTAGCTGGGGGTCACCCATAATACTTAACACGCCATACAATGATAGCTAAAAAGATAAAACAAAAGTCCCTACAGCCTATTAGCTGGGAGTAACCCATAAACTTAATAGGCTATACAAGATAGCTACAAATGATACATGACTAACAGCTGCTGCCAACATCACCTGGCCCATCCTGGGGCTCTGGATCTCTAGCCTCTAGTGTCTCAATACGTCCAAGTGCTATAGTCAACTGAGTCTGAAGTGATGTGTTAGGATTAATACTTTCTTAACTTAGTACCGACAGTACAAATAGTTAGTACTGTCAGTTATACTTAGTACCCACAATACAAAGTAGTAAGTACTGTTAGTTAGTTAGTACCGTTAGTAGAAAGTTAGTTAGTACCGTTGAGAAGATATTTAAAAGATATTTATGAGATATTTTAGAAAAAGATTTGTAAGCCTTTTTAGGGTTATCCTTAGTATATAAAAGGATCACCTTTGGCATAGTTAGACACGAGTTGTTGAAAATATATGAACACAGAAGTTTAGCAAATCATATATCATAGTTAGCAATCTGTAATCCTCAATATAGTATCAAGCTCTGTCACTCTCTGGTCGACCCCCTCTAAGGTGGTTGGTGCTATCTCCATCATGGCCTCAACAATCTCATCCCAAGTGACAACCGCTGGAGTAGGCCTTGGCTGTCTCGCGGCACCAGCTGTTGAACTCTCCCCGATCTCGTATCCGAAAGCGGGAGTAGCAAAACAAGCTCTCTTCCGAGGCAGCATCTCAGCCTCGGGAACATCAGTCCTGGGGGAAGTAGGTGGAAGTAATGAGGGTGGTGATGCAACTGCAGCTCTCATCCGGATCCCAGCTGCCCTATAGCCTAATGGTGCCCCTGCATCAGTAGGGCTAGTAGTGAGTGGTGATGGTAGGGGTAATGGTGAAGATGCAACAGGTAGTGGTGGTGTAGGTGCGGTGGCATACTCAGCAATGCGTGCCTCCATGGATGCTGACATTGGCGGCTCAGGTCTGACAGACTTCCGTGCCCTACGGAGACGTGTCTAGGTAAAGGGGATCCTGATCTGAGGTGGTCTAGGTGTAGGTGCAGACTCATCAGTCTCAAACGCCTCTGTATCCCCAGCTAAGGGGACAAGGTCAACAACAGGTATAACCGAAGAGTCGGCCGGAGCTAGGTGCTCCTCCTCCTCCTCGTCATCCTCCTCGTCCTCGAAAGGCTCCTCATCATCATCATCAGTATCGTCATCACTGTCATCACCGGAGGGCTCATCATCTCCATCCCCTCCGTCGGCATGGTAGTCAGCATGCTCCTCGGAGTCCTCTTCCGGATCCTCCTCTAGATCAGAATCAGGCACATAGTCCGGTGATAGGGCTGCGGGTGAGGCATCATCGGGTAGAGGCTGGTCCTCTATGGGTGCCTCATCCTCTGATGGTACTAAGTACTCGGGGTACTCAGGCTCGGGAACATATGGTATCTCAATGGGTGATGGTAGGTGCTCAGGACCGGGCACATAGTCGGGAGATGATGGGTGCTCAGGTCTAGGTACATAGTCAGGGGATGGTGGGTCTACTGGCTGCATGGGAAGTCCATCGTATCCGTATACGTGACTCGTGGTAAACCTCCATCGAGTATCTCCTCATCGGCTCCCCAAAAGACTCTCCCTGGTTCGAAGTCAGTGTACACAGAGGTATAGGTGATAGTGGATGATGCAGAAGACATGACTGCAGGAAGATAAATAAACTTATATAAGTATATTATATAAGACCATCATAGTATATATGTAGTATAATATAAACATGTATACAGATCACATATAGCATAACCAACTAATGCAACTCAATAGTGTATGTGTCCCGTGAAAAACTTTTGTATGATGCAATGTTTGAAAATGGTTATAGTCCAAGTAAAAACATTTGACCTGGTTCTCTATAACCTGGCTCTGATACCAATCTGTAACACCCCCAAAATGGGTCGCAGCGGAATAAGGGTCAGAGAGTGTTACTTCATAGATCAATAGCACAAGATATGAGAACGACCTCTATATGAGTCGTTAAAAATTGATACATTGGATTAAATAAACTTGTTTGTTACAATAGCCCGAAGCTTAAATTGTTCATCCATGAAAAGTAAAGATTTTAAGACATAACAGATATTCCCAAAATGTAATGCACCCAAATCTTTATAGTAATGACTCCAAAATGGTGACCACCAATGTATCCTTGTTTCTCGTACCTTATTGACCTGAGAAAAACATGCTTTAAAACGTCAACATAAAGTTGGTGAATTCACAGGTTTAATAAATGTATAAAATAGGACCGCAAGATTTCCAATGTAAGACATGTAACACATACAATATCTCAAAAGTAATTACGAAGTGCACTAAGCTCATGACACCGAAGCTCGACATCTATGTATGCAAATTAATGCACATAATGTGCCCGTGTAGATGTTCAAACCCGCAACATCCAAATTGTTCCGACATGTATACATTCGTTGTTTCAGTACATTCGAAACTGGTGAGCGCTACTCACCCGAACGGGGATGTCAATCCCAAATAGATCTATTCATAACATTCGCGCTCGCTAACTAGCAATTGACAGTTCATGATAGTGGGCAATAGTGGGTTTAGCTACTTAGGCCAACTCGTAACTTGTTTAAAAGGGTACTTGCGTCCAAATGTAAAACGATGCATGTTTCTCACCCCAAAGTTGTAAAACAATATAATTGTATAAAAGCGGGGCTATGAACTCACCGTAAGTGAATGATTGATTATCTAAATCAAATAAGTGAATCGTCTCGGCAATCCGAATGCAACCTAATTAATTATAGGCCGTATGAGTATAATGTATTATATATAAATAAAGCATCACATGTTATATAGTCACACCACCACCTAATAGTTTTTGTTAAATCTTTAAAAGTTAAATTAATAATTAACCCGTACTTTGTTAAATAAAAGTATATGTACTTGTACCCGTAAGGAAAAATGTTATTTTTATTTACCAATGTATCATTTGTAAAAATATAAGATTTAATATTTTTATTGGTTATATAATGACATTATATTATTAATTTAATTGTTTTATAAAATAATGTATAAAAGTAAAAATATTGCACAAGGTTTTATAAACTTCATATCTTTATCGTTTTAACTCCGTTTTATACGTTTCTTATGTCCACGACTTCGTATTGAGAAAATCTATCAAAATATAATATTTATAAAGATTAAACCTCTGATGAACAGTAACATTTACTGTTCATAACAGTTCATAAAAACTGTTTTTATGTAATTAATTATATATAACTTATAAAATACATAACTTGTTCATTTTAATTCCGTTTCTCGAGTTTCTTATGTCCTTAGATTCGTTATGAAGAGTACTATGTTTATAAAATATCTATTTTTATAGATCAGATCTGAGACAGGAAGTATTTATATAAAATAACTTTTATAAAATTACTTTTATACGATTAATTAACGTAAACTCGTAAATGTCATATCTTCTTCGTTATAAATCCGTTTTTGAGTTCTTTACATGCTTACGTTCCTTGTGATGAGTACTAATTTAATAAAACATAAAATGTATAGGTTTAGTGTCGAATTCAAACAGTAGGTATTAAAAATTAATTAGGGTTTATGATTTATAAAACATGTTTTATAATTACTTTTATTTAGGAACTTTGCACCATTCTTTTACCAAGTCTTGTACCATATATCTTACATATATTAAGTCCTCTAAAAGTCCATAACACTTGTCCAAGTAAAATCCATGTTCTTGTGATCTTTTACACATCAACTTGTAATTAAACCTTCAACACCATTTAATTTGTAATTCATTCTTATAAATTATTTAACACTTATACCAAGCATGTACCTTCATTTAAAGTATTATTTTACCACATACAACATAAAATTCAAATTTAATAAGCTCTTAAATACCTTATATAACACAAAAATAATTCTAGGTGGTGTCTAACATATATAACAAGTATGTACATAAAAGATAATGAAGGAATGAACATGAAATGCTTTAAATAGACCTTATAGAAGATGAGTAGGATGATGAATACAAGACAAAAACCCTAACCAAGATTCCAAATCCCAAACCCTAATCAAGAAAACCCTAAATATGTTTTCTTGATTAATCCTTGTCAAACCCAAATCCAAGCTTGTAAAAACCTTGAGTAACCTTAAATGGTTTTAGAATGTGTACTAGTACACTTGGAATACCTTAGAAAATCAAAGATATATGAAACACTAATTGTGAAAAGGGTGCCGTGGGTTTAGGTATGATCTAGAGAGAGTTGTGTGCTTTGGTAATTTGTTGGAGTGTATAAGTGAGCTAGGCACAAGGGACTTTCCTTTTATAGCAACTAGGAAACCTTAAACCACTTGAAATGAAACCATGGGATGCTAGTGGTAATGGTACAAGCCTTGTAAGACTTCTCCTCCTATCTAGGCAAAGAAATGGATGAGAATGGGTGTAGGGTACATGTGATGTGCCAATTTATGGAGATGTGGGAATTAGGGTACACTTTGTGTAAGGTATGAGTTGTAATGGAAGAGTTAGTGGGTTTTAAGGTTTTAATTCTTGTACATTCATGCTATATCCGGCCATAAGGCTTATTTAGTTGATAAAATGATTAAATTTTATGTATTGGGTATAAATGTGGGTATTTGTTTGAGTATAGATAGGTATAGGTACTTCAGGGTATGACCGAATATAATTTATTGCGAAACGTAAGCGTTTTACGTAACCAACAAAAATAAATTACAAAAAGTTATAAATTATACTCCTAATAATCACATAACACTTGCTTTATGTAAACTTTAATTTGTTTGGTGTCCGTTTACATTGAACGTTGATTTTAATTTACGCGATTTAACTATAAGATAATAATTAAAAGCGAACGTGTAAAACTCTAAAAATAAATAATGGAATTAATTGAATCGGGAAATGACCTAAAATAATGGATTGTTACAGTCTTCCCCCAATAACAAAGCCTTGTCCGCAAGGCTCAAGATGCGGCACTTGTCGGGGGTGCGGTTTTTGCGAAGAGGTGCATATGCTTCTCTCGAAACTGATCTTCGCGTTCCCATGTAAACTCAGGACCTCTCCTGGAGTTCCTTCAAACTTTGATGATGGGAATATGACTTCGGGCTCAAGAAGCGGCACATTCGAGTGGAGCTGTTGATTGTGAGAGATGCGTGATACTTCTCCCGACCACTCTTGAATTTCTCAACGAACTTGTTAGAAGATGGGAAAACGACTACGCCTTAACCTCTTGAACTTCACGATCCAAGATTGTCCAACCGGGTTCTTCAACAAAGCGGAAATTTATCATCATGTTGTAGATTTCAACACATCTAAAAGAACTACTATTTGGCCGTCGGATACACCTTCTTTAGATTGAAAACATTGAAAACGTGCGATGAAACCCGTGCATAAACTGTTGAGGTAGTTCGATTCTATAGAGCAAAGGTTCCCACTTTGGCTAAAACCTTGAAGGTACAATAATACCTCGGGTTTAACTTTCCCGTTTCCTAAAACGTACGACTCCCTTTCCAAGGAGATACCTTCATACAATAACTCATTCACCAACTTGAAACTCTAAGGCTTACTTCTCAACATCGGCGTAAACTCTTTTGGGCGATCATGAAGCAGCTCTTGAATTCTTTGCTATAATTTGGACAATCTTCTTGTTGTTTCATGAATAAATTTCTGGACCGTTGAGCCATCATGCCCGACCTGACTCGGCCCAACACAACAGTGATCGAGCACTTTCGGCATAAAGGTGCCTCGAATGGGCACCTTTGTTAAATACTAGCATGATAACTATGTTGTATGAGAATTCGAATCACTGTAGTATCCTTCCCAACGTTCCAAAATCTATCACGTCAAAGCGTTTTTTGAATTTTGTATATAAGTGTAATTACTACTAGTAGTTATTAGTATCCTACTGTGTAGAGTATAAGTTTCCAACTGGTATGTATGTAGTTCCAACTGGTAAGGATAACTTTCAAGTTAGTGCTGGCAGACCCAAATATGTGTTGCCTTGCTGGGGAGAGACAATAGTTAGTCCTGGTAGTATTAAATTTGGTCCAGGTTAGTAGTATGTTAGTTAGTATAAGTGATATGCTTATCCTATCTTAGGAAATGATAGTGCATATCTCGTTGACACGCATTTTTTTTGTAACATGCGGTTAGGTTTCCAGTAGTATAAAAGAACCCAACCCTCGGACCCATAGTAAAAAACAAATCCAAAAAACATAATTCTCCTTGTTAATTAAATAGAAATCCATAGAATCGATCCTTTTAGTTTAGTAGTCCTTGTTCACTAAATAGGCATTTGTCTAAATTTTCCGCATAGGACATTAGCTTTGTTTTAGCAAGAGCTCGCTCTTGTGATTAGCCTTGTGAATTACCATAGGTTTTAAATCACCATCCTTAACAGTCGAGGCGTAAAGATCAATCTAGAAGTGTGGGATCCAACAAGTGGTATAAGAGCTTCATGAGAGACTCAGAAAAGAAGAACAACGTAGATCAAGACTCTTAGCAACCTTAAACACATCCAATATCCCTACCACAACCTTTTCAAAGAAAGTCTATCATGATGATGAATGCTTCTGATATTCATAATGTACAATGCTCCAACCACAAAAACAACAGCAAAAACATTACAACCTTAAATCTAATCACCAACTGACTTCGAACAACAACCAAAGATATCCATATTTGAAGGATGAGTATAGAGGTCTCTGGGCTAAGAAAGATGTGAATACGGATTCACAAAAATGATATGAATATCTGGAAAGTGTGAATCAAAATGTCAACCAACTTAAAAAAGGTAAACGAAAGAGAACTTGATGTAACGTTCATTAATCTTCCCCCAACGACTGCAGATGAACACATTGCTATTCAGAGGGAATCAAAGGCAAGAAACTACCATTCCTCAGTCAATTCCTGATGATCATGTGCTGATTCCCATTATATGGATTATGCAAGGGATAATATGAATAGCAGTCAAAAAGCTAGGTTTTGGTGGAAATGCGAAGCAAAAAGATAATAAAAGTCCATGCTGAAGGCAAGAATTCTCAGATTCAGAATTAATGAGATCAAAAGGGGATTGCATAAAGGTTGTATGACAGGATGCAGAAGATTCTCAGTCACTTAATCACTCAAGGCCAAGCCAGAAGATGAAGACATCCAAATCTTAATTTTCTCAGATAGGTGCCTATCATCTTGTCCACTAGGTGGCCTTGAACCTTAAAAACCAAATATAGGGACTTGAACATCTTTCTTTGACGATTTGTACAACAAGTTGAAGAACTCTTGAGATTAGATATCAAAGGATATACTACTCAATCCTTAAGACAATCTCCAAGCCATTCTGAATTTGTTAGTACTACTATTACGAAGCAAAAAAGATGTCAATAATGCAGAAGCCCAAGCTTCTCAAGATCTACTACTTACTCCGCTCCATCAAGTCATAAAGCTAGAACCAAAAAGTTCTGGTAAAGTGCTTCAAGATGTACTTCCACACACTTGTAGCTGAAAGATGAACCTGAACAACAAGTAGCTATCTTTTGAGCAGATATACAAATTGGACTTAGAATAGATGGATATTAAATGGCAAATGGCTATGTTGTCAGTCAGGGTGAAAAGTTCGAGAAAAAGGCTGGAAGTTAAAGATTGAGTTTGATAAGAAAGAAGCAACCTAGGTTCAACAAGAAAGCAGTTAGGATGTTTATCAGTGGCTTTGTCAAAAAGTGCACAATGAGCAAGAGAATGCCGAGCAAAAGGGGGAAATGAAAAGAGATATCGTCAATTCAAAGATTCAAGGAAACCTGTGGAAAAAAGGAGGCTGATACCTAAAGAGCCGTTAATAACGTAGTTAACAACATTGTACAATTAAAAGAACATGACTCTAGGGATGATAGGGTTTTGCCCCTAAAGAGTAATTGAATGGTTTGCTGGTGAGGTGACTACTTGTGAAGAAGGTGCATGCTAAAAAGTATAATCTAAGCTTGATCACTGGGAATATGGTACAGATGCAAGCAGCTAAGGAGAATTTTGCTCTCATAGGCATGACCCTCTGAGGTACAAAACATGTCCTTTTTGGTTGTTAACACAACAAAATTTAATACTAACATTCAAAATAATAAACATAACTAAAATACAAATCAGAATACTAAATATCAAACACAATATATAAAGTCAAGTAAAATACACAAATACCAGGTTCAAAGGCTTTAAAAACAACATCACTCTTATTAAAACATTAGAAAAACAAAAGCGAGTCTTAGAGCTTTCCAACAGGTCCACAAACTCATTCATCTAGGCCTTATTCTCTCATTAATGACAAGAAAGAAAAAAAAGAATTAAATAGAGTATTGTCTAATACTGAAATTAGAAAATTACAACTCCATAAATCATATCTAATCAAATGAAAAAAAAATCAAATAATAAAAAAAAAGAAATATACTAAAAAACAATAAAGACAAACTAATCTATCTTCCTCGACCTCCTAACTAAAATACTCTACTATCTAATCTCTATCTAATCCTATCATAATCTTCTTCTTTCTCTCTCTCTTTCAATCTCTTAACCTCTTCTAAATCTACTGAAACATTCTGAAAGAATAAATGTTGAAGCAGAGATTAGAAAGAAAGATATTATAGACACACATAAACTACCTGGATAATCATTTTAGCAAAGACAAAAAAGTGGACTCGTTCTTCTAAAGAAACTTCTTCTAAAAACCTAGTTCATATAAATTGATGTTCCATGGTCCTGTAAGAACAAAAGTGTTTGTGATTTAATAAACTATATAGAGGAAATAATGAGTTAGGAAGGGATACTACCTGCATTTAGTGTAATATACCACTAACTTTTGAAAGAAGTGTGAAGGTAACCTCTTTTCAATAGTTTGTGCCAGGAGCTGATAATATGAAAGATGTGACCTCCCACCTCTCAACCCTCTTTTCTAGAGACTACAACTCCAAAATCAGATCACTTGACTTGTGAATGAATCAAGAACAAATGTCTTATGGAACAAAGTTTGCTTAATAAAAAAACCCTTGGTCAACTCTAAAATTTCAATTAACTAATTCAGTTGTCCTAATGGACTATTGTCCCTCATAGATGATAACTAAAACTAGTGATAAGATCTTGTTCTTTCAAGAGGTCAAACAACAAAAAATGACTGAATAGTTGTGTGGCAATATTTTGATTTTTCTTTGCCTCCCCAACACACCTCACCCAACCACGTTAACATTCTATATGGTCACCCACAAACCTTCAGAGCCCATCAGCCCGCAAGCTCAAAACCCTTGCACATCAACCCGCCACCAAACACCCGCCCCCCCGCCCACCCCCCCCCGCCCCCAGCCGTCCTCCACCTCCCCACCAATACCATCCCACAACAAACCTCCCTCCCCGAAAAATCCAACAAAACAAACCCCCACAACCACCAACACACCAAACACACACCTCACCCACCCACACCAACACCACACCCCACACACACACACCCCCCACGCGCACTCCCCCCCCCCCACACTCCACCACACACAACCTCCCCCACTACCACCCCAATCGCCCCCCAGCGCCCAACACCATTCCCCCCACTCAATCACCCCCCCTCCCCCCCCACATAGTAACCCACAACACACAACATCCAACGAGACCAAAAGTAATCATCTGCAGAATTGTAATGCGCACCATCAACTAAAATAATAAGTGTGGCGGAACACAACCCAACCGTGAATTCTTCACACCCATTATCAACACAAAGAAATATAATATCATCATACAAACAAAAACACAAAAAATGTTCCTAACTACAAATGACACAACTCAATCAATGTCAATGTACATCATCACAAAAAATAATCCTCAGAAGACTCTTCAGTCTACAAAAAATCAAAATAACTTCTCTCAAAAAACAAAAACGAGATTGCAAATAGTCAAATACCTTTTAAAAACATTTACAAAAGGATGTTTTTCTCTGGAAAAGTCTCAATACAAAAGACACCAACAGAGCGATTAATTCTTATCCATATCACTATACTTAAACCTAATTTTTTTTACTAAAATTTTTTATTTTGATTATGAGTATATGTTCTTCCCAAGTAAATCTTAATGTTCTCACAATTCTCAAATTTCTCAACACATGATGTCTAGCAATCATTATGTCCCTTCAAATTGATCTTCTCATCTTCACTAAAATCAAATGTCTCTCTAACACTAAAGACTATCATATCAAATTGACTCCAACATATTACAGTCCACCTGTTCAACCATAATTTATCATCAATTTAATTGTTCTGTCTTCATTATGTCATCTAAACAATCTAACCTACAGACTTCTCCTCCCACACCAACCACCACTGTGTTTCTTCTTACCAAAATTTCAATAGGCTATATGTACATCATTTCACCTCTAAGTAATTTTTGTTATCTAATGTTAAGGTCTAATATAATGTGAGCCAAAGTATCCATTATAAATTAAAAAAAAACTTAAAAAATATATAAAAGATTTAACTTTATCCTTTAAGGAATGGTTTTCTCCTAGTCTCACCTTCACATAAATGCCCATTGTCTTCATAAGTTTATTCTCTCAATCGTTTCTCAATTCTCATCTCTTTATTCCTTTTCAAATACCTTATTTTTCCATGTCCTCATAATGTTCTTCTAGTGGTGGGTACTAAGTTTCAAGAAGATTTCCTTACTTTCTGATTAATTTATGTCATATTATTTCTACATCATTGTCACTATAAAACTAGTACATCTTTAACCCTAGATCATCCTCCATGATTACGTCCCTATTTATCATGCTCCACATCATTAATCAACAAATTCGTTATACAACTACTATTAATATTATTCACTAACTATTAACATACTAGTACGTATACACAGTATCCAATTCACTCAATCATTTGTTCCCTCAATTATAAGTGCAGTAACGGTACTACTCATATGTCCTCACTATGGATATTCGACACCACACACATTGAATCCTTTTCCTACTTTGTATGTCAACTCAAATTAAAAAGTCAGTTCTCCAATACACAAAAACTCAATGGTTTCATGACTAAAGGATAATTCATATACGGAAAGACCAGACACACAGTCAACACCAATCTCACCCAACTTGGAATCATGTTCCTAGATCAGCATACTGACCTCCACCTACACATAGAAAGAAAAGACAGCAAGACACGCAACAACATGCCATCCACACCTTCTAATTTTATAACACACATTCACTCAAAATCGTCATAGTGCCCACAGTACCCCTCCAAGTTCTGGTGTAATTATAGGTTCAATATATGACCTAGATTCTCAGGTTCTCGAGTCTTCAATTTTAAAAAAAATCATTACTAGATAGCACACACAAGTCAACTGGTACCCATAGTCGACCGTCATATGTCTCAAATTCAAATCAAATAAGAAATCATACATCTCAATACCAATAATCAAATGTACCTCACTCAATGATGTCTCTCACTCAAAACCCCCCTACTAATCTTCAACAAATCACTTCCATCACAATCACAAAATTATTTTCTCTAACAGATTAAACTTGAATGACAACACACAGCCATTCATTCATCGCGACTCTCTAATATATTATTCCCCCTATGTCGCCCTCGAATTCTCATCCTCATTTAGGTCAGAAAATGTCACAAATATACCATTCAAATCTCTTATGTATTTTGTTTAGGAATATTTAATTGACTTACATCTCTTATAAAGATTACATTTCTTTTTATCTTGAATTCATGTTCTGTTCTATATTGTGTCCTTCATCAATTTCCAATTCTATAAATGACAATGAATTGGTGATTATGTCTCATTACTCATGCTTAATACAATTTTATATATTCTATCTATCTCCATATTTAAACTTATTTACAATTTCCTTCTCACATTCTTAATTTATAAAATATTTCTCTATATCAATTTTTATTTTTACTTTCTAATATTCATCTACATATGCTTCCATGTTAGCTGTCAGCTTTATCTACAAATTCATAGCCTTTTCTTTACTTAATTGTCTTGAATTTCCTAGTTCACCTTAACCACTCACATTCTATCTTCATTTATGCTTCCTTCACCTATTTTCATCAGTTTCACTACACATCTTCTGTCTCCAACTTTCTTATGATGTGCGTCTCACAAACCATGTGTCTCTTTCTCTTTGCTATATGATCAAAATGATCTCAAAGTCTCATTAGCCACATTGATGTCTCCATTTTATATAGATCATTCCTCTTTTTATTTTATTTTTATCTATATCCTTAAAGTCATTTCTCATTCTCTACGTCCTCTCATCCTTTAAGTTATTTATTTACCTTCATAAAACACTAATTCCTTCACTCTCACGGTTCTCTCTTACAAAAAAAGTACAATTTGTTTTTCTTCCTTTGAGTTCTTGTATGATTGACCACTCCCCAAGTCCTCACAAAATCCAACATCCCCACACCGCCACCATCCCCTATCCCATCCCCTCATAACGTGCGATTGTAACTATTATGCTAAATCCCGTAAAAAAGACAGTCAAAAACACAACCAAAATAAGAAAAAACAAACAATGGAGGCAAACACAACATCATTGGAGTCAACCCACTGACGACACAACACAATCAATACCCAACAACACAACAAACACAATCATGATAAACTATTCTAAAACGTTTAATCAACACATTCAATTCAATCACCCATGCAACAACTTCATCCGTAGCAATAATATATATAATTATAATAATTAACTAATAACACTAACCACACCCAACAGCAATTACCCAAACTACAACCCCAAAACTCATAAATGGAATATCCACTCTCAAACAAGGGAACGCAATTTTTTTGGGACAAAAATGCCAGTAAAACACCACTCCCCTCACCACAACCATAACGTCTCCTCAACCTTTCCCACCTAACCAACAACCTCAGGAAAACAAGTATAAATAGTAAAAGTCAAACAAACCTTTATCACACTTTCTCACTCACAAAAATTAACACTGAACTCAACAACCTATTACATTAACTACTAGGGTCACACCAGAAATGACCACTGCTTCACATTCTTGTCCACATACACTCAACACATGTAAATACCAACTGCTCCTCACTATCCATACACCACAAGGCATGTCATATGTACTCAAACCATGAGTACCTACAATCACGAAATACTACGTGTTACTCCATCCACCAACATCAACTAAAATTACAACCCCATTAATGAAGTCTCCATGTCTAACATTGACACTGCATGTTGGAACCTATGCTGCCTAAAACTAGCTACATTGTTCTCACTTACCTCCTTACGAAGTCACCCGCATCAAGCCGATGTGTCACCAATGATCTAGCCTACAAAAGTACCTAACATCCAATAAATCCAAATGACCACCTACCAGACAAATGACTCCCTACTACTACCCTTCTTCTAGCTCAATGTCACCCCAACCCACATTACACTCAGCTCCACAATCGCCACCCTCACCTATATTACCTTCCAAACTAATAAAACTACCTTACTTGCACAAATAAAATAGTGACTATCCATCAAATCCCTCAAATGTATCCATCCATCCTCCACAATCCAACAAATGTCTCAATGCATCTAATACACCATTCTAATGACTTTCACCCTCAAACTACCTTACTAAAGCATCCTAAAGCAAATGTGTATCCAATACCACTCTCCATACCAGATGATCTTCAACACTTAGCTAAAAGACATCTCTACTATAACTCATCAACCTAGTACTCACCTAATATGACCGCACCTAAATGCTTCGTCACAATTCAAGTCCGTCTCATCCGGCTCATCTTTCATGGGAATTTTTATTATTTTTTTTTATTTATTTGTTTTTCTCAAATGTCTACATATGTTACTTCGTGTATTCATTCCACTAACATTGTTCTCAGTCTCGTACCCCTGATGTCCCCACATCATCCTAATTCATTACACAATGTACTCACTACGAGAACACAGTTATGTCACAATATTGTCGCTCATCCGATAGACCACACTCATATGACTCATAGGCTCACAACTATATATGACAGGCAGTCCCAGTTCATATAGTCGTCTACCCTTTGGTATAAAAAATTAAGTCCTCAACAATTACACACACTCACTAGGCAGGGCAGTCAATACACAAACAAACATCAAAAATCAAAATCAATATACTCACTAATGATCATATCACAATAGCGAATACATCACATGCTACTCGCCTCAGTTCCCATGTGTCGAGTCGTTATGCGTCACCCAAGTACCACAACACCTTCGCTGCTATTACTTTCACTATGTTCCCCCACATAATCACCACTAGCACCAACACACTGGGCGACACTTACAACAGCAGTAGCATCTCCCACTACCCGTACCACTAACCTGGCTAGAACTTAACTACCTCCCATTTTTATCATTAAACCTATATCACCACCCAAAAACCCCACAACAATGTTCACATCAACATTCAGAACAACACCAACAAACAACACACACTCAACACAAACAAGAATTCAACCCACACAACTTTACACCACAACTTACCCAGCTACACACTACCACAATACACTCACCTCTGCATCAACACATCCTAGACCACTCCCCATACCCTTATCTAATACTATATCATTCCGACCTACACCTCGCCTAGTACCATTATGAACATTACATACTACATCACTCAATCAGTGACTCAAAACATAATCTTAAAGATCGTCAAATCCCGCAACACAACCTACTTACTCCAGTACAAACTCACTCAACACACACCCATCAGTTCTAAAGATGTTCCACACCCCATACCCTCAGAACAACCTAAATGTTGTCCAATCTCTCCAAAATAAAGACACAAACTACTTACTCATCTGTGGAATGTCCTCCAAATCATACAAACATAGTGTATTATGTTCTCAACTAATGTCACTTCTCAGTTACCCATCATACCTCCTCTATATCACCAATCCATTTATTTGACTCTATCACTATATTTCTCACAATGAGACTCATTACTTAAATATGTCCATCGCAGTATCTCCTCCACCACTCCTCTTACTAACTTATTAATGCTTCGTTACTATCATTTCTCATTACTCACAACTCTAACTAATATTCTTAACACTACATGTCACTTTAACACTAGACTCCTTCATTTCCTTCATTTTACTATACTGATATTGATATGTCTCAATGATACACTTGTTCTGGGTCTCTTTGATATTTCAGATGATGTGATGTCTCAAACACTTCTATTTTACTCAGGTCAGGCCAAGGTTTCTATTCCTGCTGCTAGACCAAACCAGGTTCCTGCTAGTAAGCCAAAACTAGTTTCTACTGGTAGGCCAAAACCAGTTTCTACTGGTGCATCAGTTTCTACTGGTAAGCAAAATAGGCCTCCTCTAGTTCATGCTGGTAGAAGAAATTCTTATCTTTCATTACTTCAGGTTGGTGGCTAAAGTACTCTGCTAACCTAAAGACCCATGTTTCCTAAAACAACACCTACGAGTTCTTATTTTTCAGACCTCCACACCATTTTTGCCTCATGTTTATTACAATCAAATTGCATAATGATGGGATGGATTGGAGCAACATGCTGTTTTAATCCTCATCAGGTTAATCCTTGGAAGTCACATAGAAATAAAGTGTACAAGGTACCCAAGAACAATGATGGATCTCATACATCTACTTGGCCTAAATTTTTAGATCCACAAGGCAGACCCAAGTCAGGAATGACTTGGGTCCCCCTTAGAAACTAATTGTTCTTTTGTAAAATTTTGTACAGGTCAATCTCCATACGAGCTGGAGATGAAAGTGATAGTAGATAGTGGTTGTTCTCCGCATATACTGGCAAACAAGGAAAGATTGCATGCCATTCAATCTTTTAAAGGTGGCAAAGTGACTTTGGAGGTGGTGAAGGGCGAATAACACAAAAGGGACAATCAGACTCCTAAGTAGATTTTGAAATGAATACAATGTGGAAGGAACTTCAAACAATTTTTAACTGTTCTCACAGTCTCTCATATTTTGTGAACAAGAAGAATAGAGTTCTCTGTCACAACACTGAAAAACTTGTCCCGTACCAACGATTACAAACTCCCAGATTAAAGTATAGGTGTATACTCAAGTTCCAAGGAAGCCTAATTTGTCTACTTTTAACTTGAATAACTCTTGCTCCTAAAAAAAATTTGGCTTGTTTGTTTGGCCCAAAGCTTCTTTTGATGAATGCTGTAAAAGTGGCATAGAAGGATGGGTCATGAGAACTATTAAAAATAATGAAGAAAGTCGGTAAAAGATAAACCTTGTCAGAGTTTATTCCCCCAAACATTTCAAAATGACCATACTTGTGTCGCATGTTGCAAAGCAAGCAACACAAAGCCACCTATAAGGCCATTAACTGCTGATAGTACCATTTCTAAGCTTTGCCAATTGCTCATAACTGACAACTAGGTCCTACATCCATTCGAAAGCATAGTCCCACAAAAATAACTCTGCCTGTGAACATATGATGACCCATATGCATGTTTTGTTGGAGTTTTTTCATTTTTAGAGAATAAGGATGATACATATCCAATCCATTAAGTGACGTTTATTTAGCCCTAGTAGAAAACCAGTTGCATTAAAAAGTTAAAAGCTACTTATATGTGATAATTGTACAGAGTTAATAATGGCAAAAAAATTGATTTGCACTACTCGGTTGGGGACAAACAAGGGAAAAAGTGTGGATTGACAGTAATGCAAGAACCCCTTCAACAAAATGTAGGTTCCTGAGAGTGGAAAATAGAACCCCCATAGAGGCAGAATCTGAATTATTTTAGTCTGACTCTAAATTTACCTACTAAAGTTTTGGAGTGAAGTATTAAGTAACTCAGCTCTACTTATACTGCATGTTATTCCTAAAAAAGAGTCATGTATAACAAACCCACACAATAAGGACACCATATGCAGTTGTTGACCTGTGAAACCCTTCCATCAGTCATTTATAAAACCCTTTAGGGAGTCATGTGACCATGTTTGTGAATACCAATGATCAAGTTGTTGTAAATTTGATGGTAAGGCTGATGAAGGGTATCTATGTTGGTGATACTCTCTTCCAGTAATAAGCGCTATACAGGGTAACTATAACATTGGCTAACAAGCGGTTTGAAGAAACAATGAAATCTGAGGTTATCTAGAGAAATTGCTAATACCCAGGAGAATAGGTCCATGAAGTGGCTCTTTTGATCTAGACTATATCGAACTGATTCTTAGGCTATAATCAGATAAAGCTGAATCATCTGCATAACACAATATGGATCAATCTAACCCTTGTAGGTTTCCAGATGATGTTCAGATTCTGACAGTGATGAAGCAAGTTATTCAAGACCCCTCATCTCCATCAACAACATTCCAGGAGCATATCCTAAATGAACATCTGATGCTCACATAATGGTGTACTAAGTTGATACTTCAGAAGACATTTTTCAACATGAGATTGCAAGGCTGAAAGGTCAGGAACAAAGAGCCACCTCTGATGCTGAGATACTTGGATTGGGGGTATTGCAAAATATGTTGAGGATACTTCCAGAAGAGGAAGCGACTTTGCAACAAATATGATTCCTGCCTGGAAGCATACCAGTTCCTACAGGTAGCAAACCAGTTCCAACTGGATAACCATCCCAGTGTATCCTTCTGGTGAAACAAATTGGTTTCTTCTCCTAGTGATGTTTCAGTTTCTACTCGTGGTGTTCCAGTTCCTACCTGGTAGTCTAACAGTCTCTTCTTTGGATGCCTGAACCAACAACTCCAATTCTCCAGTCCATCAAACCTTGGAAATTATGTACCTTCACCTGGTATTTTCTCTTCTACATCCTATGATGCTGAGTTTGGTGCTATTCTAAAAAATTTAGCACCAACTGTGGAAGTCAGCCCTGTGGCAACTAAGCGGATCCACACAGTACATCCTTAATCCCTTATTATTGGGGAACCAAATTCATCTGTTCAAACAAGAAGTCAGGTTCACAAGAAAACTACTGGTGAAACTACTTTCCTTAGTTATATTTCAGGAATCAGACAAAGAACTAATCACACAGACATCTCAGCATTGTTTTGTTTGCTTGTTTTTCTTTCTTAACTTGAACCAAGAAGTTTACACAGGCTCTTGAAGCCCAAGCTGGGTTTGATGCCAATGCAGGCAAGAAGCAACAGGTATCAAGTTTCAAAATGTTAGATTCTTGTTTGATATTGCATGAAGGTACATATGGCCATTTTGAGACTAAGTGGATACTCAAAAAATAAGATGAGATGCCAGGAGGGATTGTCGAGATAGAATCAAGGCCCTAGACTTTTTAGCTCAAGGAACACAAACAGGGAGAAGGGCCATTGATTATGATGAGTCTTTGCTCTAGTTGCAAGAATATAGGCAATCAGATTTGTTTTTTGCATTTGCCTCTTACATGGTGAATTTATTGTTTATATCAGATGGATGTTAAGAGTACGTTTCTTTATGGAAACATTGATGAAGAGGTTGTAGAAACATAAATGACATATGAACAAGGGATTAAAACAAGATCTGGAGGTTGTGTAAAATGAAAAAGATGTAAAGCCATATTATTAGAGATAAAGGTGGAAGAGATGGGAAGATGTGTGTGTTGAGATAAAACACACACACTTACACACTTTACAATGTAGCTTCACCCCTCCAAAGAGTAGTTGTAAGGGGGTATATATATTTTATAGAGACCTCATAACTATCGCAACGTAGTCCTTAGTAGTCCCTACGATGACTAACTATATAAATGAACTAATGTAATCCCGGATATGTCACCATATTTTAAGGCTGAACAATCTGCCCCCAATTAAAGGACACATACGGAATTACAACATGTTTCCAATTCATGTAAACAAAACAATAGAAAAAAGTAGTTCCAAAGCACTTCTAAAGCTAAAGAAGTCTTCTGAGTTCTCCTCCCTTGTCTTGAAACATGTACTCCAGCTTGGATCCTTCATTTTCTTAACTTGTATAGGAACCATTTGTAGTAAGCAATGAACTGGATTAACTTCTCCCCAATCCATTCAACATGTCTTAAGAAAAAGCATTCTTCATAGACTCCTTTATGTCAAAGTTCTGATATCTTCCCCCCAAAACCAACATCCCTAACTTAAGAGCAGATTTCAAAAACTTTTGAAGTAGCTTTGAACAATCTTCTACTTGTCATTGATGTGCACATCAGAAATTTAAAGAATTCAAACACAACCAAATACTCTGCTCTTGTCATTAGGGCTTGTGAATATTCGTTCGGGGGAGCATGCCGAGAAATCGCAACAATTCTTCACACGTAGCAGAATACTTCCATACACCAAACTAAGTAAAGTAGTCTACACCACTTCCCCCTAGAAGTTGACATGGTAACATTAAAGTCAACTAAGTCCCGGATGTACACATTTTCCTCCATGATGGTTACGAACATCCGGAAAGCATCATTGTTAAAGTACGCCATATACTCGAGAAGTTCTTGTCTTTAGCACAAATCTTAAGATCCAAACAAAGCATTACTCTCTTGTCTTCAGAAATCGTAGAGGAGATGAAGCAAGAATCAATAAAACTTGGTATAATCAAGGTCTTGTATATGAATGTCGTTGAAGAACCTTGGGAATTTGGCTTAGACTGTGAAGTACCTTTATCTTGAAATGCAGTGAGAATTGCTGATTACATCTCAACCTTTAAACTCTTTTGGCTAACTTACCAACCCGTATCTGTCGGCTATTGTTGTGATTACTTGTGAAGTAAACCCGATATACCAAACTTGAAAATGAAGTGAAATCCCCTAATTTGTTACTTAAGCTTGCACTGTTGTGATTAAAGAACGGTGCAAGATTAAATCTCTACGTACTCTAACCCTACCGCATAGTATATAAGTACAACCACCTCTTGAAATTATCCACAACGACTTCTGCGTGTGATACTGAGTACAACAACGTAACTCCTTTAGTGATAGTTATCCATGGTCTGCAACTAACCCACCCCTACCTTCTGTTAACAATATAATTCAAGTCTTAATCATCTCTGTAATACATTCATGCTAAGTCATCAATCCGATAAAAAATAAAAAAAATCCTCCGATGATGAAATACTAGACGCCTACAGTGAAAACTAACTATCAATCTCAAATAAGGATAAAAAAGATCAACTTCGTGATCACTAGGCCCATCGAGTCCGAATCTCTAGCCGTTTGTCATCAGGATCGTTTTAGTGTTATGTATCATGTTTGTTGTTTTGTTGTTCAAGAATGTCGTTAAACTAGACAAATGTTATTTTGAATGTCATTAACGGATCAACATTGTCTAGTAACTTGTCATGATAGCATTTTAGTCCCTGGCTCAGTCTATAAATATAAGGCCAAAATATATATATTATAAGCATATTCGGCTCATAGCATTTTCTTTCAATAGTCACCGGCCTATTTATTTTTTTTTTTTTTTTTTTTTTGTGAGAATGTCGAATACCAGCCCATAGGGTTTTTGTATTAAACATAATCAACGCCAACATATACAACCCAGTAGCCAAGAAATTCGACATACGACCATTCGTCGGCCCAAACTTGTGTATCATAAACCCCAACTCCATCACAAAATTAATACTCGTACCCACAATATTTAGCTATAGCCTGCCATTCTTTTGATAGAACTGTTGGCCCACACAAAACAAATTATTACTCGATCCAAAACCAATGAGATAGGGATATAAACTGATAGAAATCCCTAACACTACTCATATTAACCTAACCCTAATCTTTTTCTCCCAAAAATAACGCAGTCAAACATATTTCTCTCCCAAACCTAACCCTAATCTTTTTCTCCCATTATGATCATAAACACAGACAAACCCCAATCTCAATCTCAATCACGTCCGTATTTCAACCATTCATGACGATTGAAACAACCCAGAAACCTAGATGGGGTGCGGTATACAATCCCAGAAGAAGTACCAAGAAGATTGTAAATCTACAAGATCCTTTACATGGGTCCGTAGGCTTTGATTGATGTCAAAAGGAAATAAAGAACAAAAAACTACACAGATTTGTTTGTATAAAAATTTGTCTTTAATTATCGTATATTGAAAAATGGATTTTAAACCTTGACAGAATACAATGATGATTTTTTTGATCAAACCAAATAAGAACCTTTAGATCCTTTTTTGAACAAATGAACAATCAGAGCACATTAGTAAATTTATTCGAGTCTTGTTTGTTTGAAGGGGATGGAGGGTGGGATAATTAGGATTAAACTTTTGGATTTGATGGAAGGTGAATGTGTGGACGAAGGGTTGAATTTAAGATTAGATGAAGTGGGTTTGTGATGAAGATGTTGTGAGGCAGTCGTAGTTGATGTTTTGGTGTTGATGAAATGAATTTGGTGGTTATTTGTTGGTATGATATTGTTAATTATTATTGGCATATGTGGTTTGTGAGTTGTGGCATGAAAATGAGTCCTTTTTGTTAATCTATTTCTGTTTGTGACCTTGACTTGGTGGGTTGACCGGGTCAACTCGGTAAATACCGAGTTGACTCGGTTTAGATCTTGGTATACCAAAACGCAACCAGCCATGAACCTAGCAAAACGCAACCCTTTTTTTTGGTAGACAAAACGCAGCATCAATAAATTTTTTGCCATAGTTTCTTTTCATAAAAATCATAAATTTGTCTTCAAAACGCAATGATACAGTAGACAAAATGCAACCACAAAACGCAACCACCCAACAAAACGCAGTTGACCAATCAAAACGCAGTTGACTGGTCAAAACGCAATGTCAGTACTTTTGTACTTTTTTTGGATCTGGGTTTTTCTTACATCAAAACGCAACCAAGAAATAATATGAACCCAGATCTATTTCTTGTCTTCTAAGCACCAAGAAAAAGTATAAACAACACAATAATTATCATCCCCCTCTGTTATTTCCGTGGATTAATCATAGGAAGAAGAATAACAACTTGTACCATAACAAAAAAGAACTAAAAAACTAGCAAGAAGTACATGTAACTCGAAACAGTGGATGAACAGTAACAATGAATAGTGATGTGAACAGTAACTGGAACATGAACAACAAACACATGATACGACACACCCCTGCAGCTCTGATGCCAATTGTAGGATCCCGTTAACACTTCATATCACGAATCAATCACAGATCAAGAACTAGAAATGAGAAAGAGAGATGGTGAGTTGTTCTAGAGAGAGAAAGAAGAGAGAGAGATGAGAGAATTGAGAGAAAAATATACAATACTAGTTTAACTATCGAGCCTGATTCCCGATAATATTCTATTACAACATTAACTAATTAATTGACCGAATACCTTAAATAACATAATGAACCCCAACTTCATTTTCGACACACATAATTTTGAGGCTAACAATCTCCCCCGAAGTGAGTTCCAATTATGACACTCCTTCAATTGAGATAATGAATGCATTTTGTCCGATAAGCTTCAAGTGGACTTGGTCTTTCCCTTCTACTTTGTTCATTGTATGTAAACTTGTTCCTTCAAGCTTTGCGGTCTTTACGTTTTGGCCTTTGTCATTGTCTTTTACTCCCTCTACCATCTGCGATCTTATGACGTTTATACCCAACAATTCATTCTATGCATCATCTTGAAAGCTTATTTACAGAGTTTGCGGAAGTCTTTGTCTTTAAATCTTGAGCTTTCAGAAGATGTCTTCGTAATTAACATTTGAATGGGATTGAGGGATTGTTGCCGATAACACAACCGTTTGACTTGCAGGTTAACGTTAGTGATAAACGAGAAAATTGATTATGAAATCAATCGACGTGTCACTCTTAAAGTGTGTTTATGTAACACATCCGAGAGTGTCATGTTTTTTAATCAAAATTCATCAACCGTCAATTCAATTACTCTAGACCATACTCGTGATCCAGTTGCACAAGTTGATTCATATAGAAACTCACAAGTCCACCTACCAAGAGCATAGTTTGATGCGGCTCAAGCCAGAAAATTCATTCTTCATTGGGAATACATTCGTAACACTTCGGATAGATCTGGCAAATATCACAATGATATTGCGTAGGGAACTTTGATAACATCTTGTAAACCTGAGATGATTCACAAGTGAAAGAAATGGGAATGTGGTCCTAACGAAGAATTTTAGATTGATCTCTTTGCTCTCCACTCGATTAGTTGCATTTTGGTTTTAATTACTCGGAGGCGGAGCCTATTGACCACCATTCCAATATCAACACTCAAGGATTAGATGTCAAACATAGATAACGTGTGTATCTCCGTGCCAAATGAGAACAAGATTCCTGTGTAGAAGAAACCCGAAAGGATGAGAAGGTTGTGCATTGCATCACTGGTCATGATGTCGTTTTCAATGTCAGCAATCGAACTTGTGAATCTGAACAGCATATTTATTGACCCAGTTTGTCTGCATTAATTTGTGCTGGAGGGCTTCTTTCTTTAGACCCTTTTAGCCATACATTTCTTTTTCATTCTTTGCAAGCCTTCTATGCATACCAGGATCGTCCAATTACAAACACCTTGTTGTGAATGTTCCAGTGTTAGCTCAATTCTTAGTACGGCATTAATCCTATAATACTATCATCCTCCCAATCATACTTAAGGACGCTATTTCTAACTTGGATTATCCTTGGGTAGATCCTCCGGTTCTGAGCTTGATCAAGGTTGATTCCTAACCTAAACCACCTTATGAGCTTCAGAATCGTCATGAAAATTTAAAGATGTTGTTTGGGTATAAGATTCAAACCATAACACCTTTTCCTTACAGTTCAGCACATTGAGTCGATGGAGATCATATTTTTAATTACATTTACTTCCCTATTATGTTTTAAATAATAACCCTTAGTTCTTGATATACTTGTGATTAAATATGACTTGAAATTCTGTGGGGAGAAAAAAATAATCACATGAATGGTTTGGAACATTTTGATAATGATTTTTTAATAGCATAAGACTTGTCGTTGTTGATTGTATCCAAGAACTTAAAACGTTGTTTTTTCTGAAAAACTCCCCCCTCAAGAGATAGTACCAAATGGAGAAAAATGTATGTCATTTGAAAACATGAAAGGGATGGAGTGGATGAACACACAATATGAAAGATTATGAATTGACATGCGAAATTCTTGAAAAAACGTGTTTAACTTTTTGAAAAACCAGATTTAGAGGACTACTCTTCTAACGGTAAGGGAAGCCACTTGATACGTACACTACCATTTTCTTGAGCAACAAACATATTGAATGTCTTGTAAGAACAGCATTCAAGACCGAGAAACGCTAATTTTGGTCACTGTGAGTATAAGTTTATAAACATTACATTAATTGAAGACCCTGGTTTATGTTCTGATGATTTGCACATAAGCCATTAAGAAAATTAGAAATGACATGTTTTGAAACTATTTGCAAACTCTTGCTCAAACTTCATTTACACACCCGTGTCAATGTTAATCGACATTTCTAAGCACGTAAATGTTATCGATTCCAAGATAACATGTCCTGATAAGAATTATTTGGGAAAATTATTGATTTATATGATTTTTTGTATTTATTTACCTTTGTTGTCCTCAGCATGCTATAAGAATGGTGGGAATAAGTAATTCTAACTCTTGTCGTGTGATGTAGCTGTCCTTGACAGCTAGAGAACAACGTATGGAACCAGCTTTTAGACATACAGTTCATTGTGCTATGGTCTTGAATTCCGAGGTTCTGAACGGTTATTGAACATAAGTCATTTTGATGAAAGAACGAAGCTTGAACTTGCGTTTGATCAAAACGTCATTATGAACATTGAGAGAACGTGGTCCTGAAGTGTTTAGTATCTAGCAGACACCCAATATTATTTTGTTGTAACGAAGGTCGAACTTGTTGTGATCAATTACTCATCGCCATGAACCGAGCTTGATCAGGTCAATCAAACAACTTTGGCTGAAGATTTTCAATCTTTTATTACACCATTCCTGGAACTGGTTTATCAATAAAATCATTAATTTTTTTTCCGGCAACCACAACTCTGAGAATTACCTAGCTTTTCCATTAAATTGTGCATCTGCAATTAGGTCAAGTGCTTAGATGCGCTTTATTTATGACCATTGGAAGACGTACCTCACTTAAACCCAGATATTGTTTGTCATTCATTAATAAAAGGAATATCTACATTATGTAACCAATGTATGGGTTTCACTTTATCACCTAGCTCGTGCAAGTGTTGAATAACTTTCCTATGGGAACCCACGTAAAACTCTAAAAATAAATAATGGAATTAATTGAGTCGGGAAATGACCTGAAATAATGGATTGTTACAAAGAGGCTTTTGTGTCCATTTATATCCTGATGGACATTTATTAGCTATCCACCATTTCCATTCCTGATTTGTATTCTCATACAACTCCTTATAGTAAGTCTTAGATTTCTGAATAGTGGTATCTGATGCAACTTTTTTCTTATGGGGTGTTGCAACAGATTTGTTCGCTTTACTCTTGGGTTTACTAGCACTAATAGGCACTACATTAGGCTTCTTAGTTCTAGCATTCACGTCATTCAAGTATCTAGAAACACAAGCATCATGATTAGAATTAAACACACATTTTCCACATTCAGCACAAACAGCATTCACATTCAAAGTTCTGGATTTTAAACTGTCATTACACGCAGTTACAGACTTTGTTTTCCTAGAAATACTTGAAATCCTATGGTGTTCTTTTACTTCCTTGTGGTTAAACTTCACTTGACTATTGTTTGGCACAACCTTATTCATTTAAATGACGCACTTAAGTAGTGGTCTGACTAACATAGTATAGTGATTTACTCCTGTAGATTTAGACACGTAAGGATTAGTATTCCTTGAAGCATGAGGCAACTGTGGTGTTCTAGATTGTGTTGTGGTAGTGGAAATTATATTACTTCTGGTTTAAGCCATATGAGTGTATTTTCCGTTTTTTTATATTATGAGGCCAAAATTTTGCTGTTGAGTGACTTGTTTTAATAACCATACGACTCATTACGGTAAAATTATATTTTTATTAAACTGACTGTTTCTTTTGAAAAATCTCATTTCAGGGAGAATTTGAAAAGCGTCGGTTTTCCTTAAAACTGATGGTTTTGAAATCGTTGAGCATTTGGGTGTCGAACAATCAGATGGTTTATCATAAATAGTTTCCACAGGTCTTTCCTTTGCATTTCTCAATGAGTTTCTTTAACTCACTGATGGCTATGTCCTTGTCCTGCATTTGAGCTTTCAAATCATGTATTTCATGATATTGTTCACGTTCTTTTCGAAGTACATGTGATCTGTTTTCTTTGCAAACTGAGTTATTTTTCATTTGTTCTTTACATTGTTGTAAAAGCAGTTCAAGAGAAATCGAGTGGTTTTCAAGTTTAGAAAAACTCTTTAAAAGTTTATTATGAACTTCTTTGTTAACAGATTCAGTTTGTTTCAAAAACTTTTGTGCAAGACATTCACATTCTTTGACTTTATGAAGATACAAGCATTGTAATTCCAGGCATAAAGCTGTAAATCAGTCATTGAATGCAATATGAACATGTAAACATCCTTAGACAACACACTCTTCGAGAAGTAGATTCAGATATGTTTGAAAAATCTGCCTTTTCAGATTCAAGTTCGTCAATCTCTTTTTCAAGGGATTTAACGTACTCAATTAATCTTCATGCATTTCTGTTTTAAGTTCATGTTCAAAACGAAAACTATCATTTTGAGTTTTTATGGAAAGAGGCATTAATAAGGTTTTTATCAAAACTTCCATATCTTTAGCAGTTGGCACCCGAAAATAATCACTAGTATGTTTAAACCAAGCTTGATCAATAATTTCTCTAAATTGATTGATGTTAAATGTCATGTCGTTAAAAACTTGTCTATTTTACTATTGGATTTTGAACGGTTAGAAAGGCACATTTTTAGGGCAATCGTTTGGTTTTGTTCTATACAAACGGTTTTCTCCACTTTTGTCTTCCTAAACTTCTTTTTCGCGTTCCATCTGAAAAAGGATCCTCTAGTGAGGGTGTTTGAAAACTTTTTAAAAGACTATTCTGTTTTGTGTAATCATATGGTTTAACATAATCTTTATTCAATTTTGATCTACTCTCATTTGCAAGAGTCATGGTCTATTCCCCGTTGGGTCCAAATCTGTTTGCAAGATCAAAAGTATCATATGTGATCTCATACAAACAGGGTTTTTCAGATTGAGCTTTCTTGAGGTACCTTGGATTAGCAAAGGTTGGTCTACCATTATATGTCGAGCATTTGGGTGCTAACATATGAATGGTTTGAATTGACTGATTACGAGTGTAATTAATTTCATTTAAAAATTTAATTGTTTGTACAATTTCAATAATACTTGTCAATATATTTTTCTTTCTTAACCTTTAAATCCGAATTGACCTTACTTTTCTCTTTAGTTGGACCTTCAATATTGTGACTTTGTTAAAAGAACTCTTTTTACTAAATTCATCGTGATTTGAGTGACAAACTAAAAAATTTCATAGGCTTTTGTTTTTAAACTTTCTTTTTGTTATTGTCTTTAAGTGCTAATAGTCCTAGCGTTTTCATTTTAAACTTTGTTTGAAGAATTGGTCATATTCAATTGTCCGGTCATTAAGGCTATGTACTTCTCAAGCTCATTCTGTTTGTTCTAAAGTGCAATAAGACAACTATCCTGACAACTAGTAGCCTCCCCCAGAGCCCTACTAGTCTCATCAAGGTTAGTTTTGCACTCCTCTAGTTCTTGAGTCAATGATGTGTTGGCTTTCTTTTAATTTTTTTTTTTCTTTTTTTTTTTTTTACTTTAAATCGTTTGTTTTCCTCAGTTTCTAGAGTTAAAGGTTTGCAATTTTATTAGCAAGCGCATACACGCTCTCTGCACATTCTGCGTATTATTCTCAGAATGTTGTCTTTCATTGGCAACCACATTATTTTCATTAATGTTTTGTACCTGTTCCAATGGCTGTTCAGTTGAACTGGATTCTTCTGGTAAGACCTCCTGAATCTTTGCCATGAAACTGTAATGTGCTTCCAATTCCTGTTCATCAATCTCTTCATCCGTGTCCGCTAGCCAATCAGCTTGCAGTGGAACACCTTGTTCAGCTTGTTTGCACATCATCATCTTTTCCTTGTGATACGAGTAGTCTTTAACACGCTTTGGCTTCCTGCATTCCTTTGCATAGTGGCCAAATCCCTTGCAGTTAAAGCACTGTATCCCTGTTTGTTGCACTACCGGACTGCCTACAGTTTCCCTAGTCCCAGCAACTGTCATTGTCCTTTGATTCCCAAACTGCCCTGACTGATTGTCGTTGTTATACCTTGGTGTGGTATCTTCAGTCTTGTTCCTGGAGTTTGAAGAAGTTCGAAGGTTGTTGTTGGTAGGTTTGTAGAGCCTTTTGAAATACTTTGCAAGGAGTGCCAAATTCTTTTGCATGTCCTTATCCCTCTGAGCTTGTTCAGGATCACTGTCTTCTTCAGATACTGACTCAGATTGAGGTGTAACTGGTTTGGCGATCTCTTTGCCTTTATGTCTGGTAGATGCACTAGGTCTTGTAGAAGATGATGTTGCATTAGATCTTTGAGGTTTTGGTGCTTGATAGTAATTATCTGAATATGGTTGAGCAGCCGTAAGAAGTGCTAATGGATTTGCACTTTTGGCTATTCTCTCAGCACGGATATCATTAACTTCATTTTGATACTGCTTCAGAATGTCAAAAAGTGTGTGATATGAGATGGTGTCTATTTCTTTTGATTGCTTGACCACCGTCACAAATCTTGACCATTCTGGTTGAAGTTGTTGAAGAAATTGAACATTCACTTGCATTGTAGTAACTTGCAAGTTGTTCCTTGTCAACTCATTCATCAGTTTATAAAACCGTGAGTAATACGACTCCATTGATTCTCCATCTCGAGAAGTAAACTTCCCAAATTCCCAGAACAGATTGGTCTTTACATCTTGTACGTTCAATGATTCACCCTGTTGTAGCCTTTCAATGGCTATCCACATTTCATTGGCCGTATTGCAAGCATCAACAGTGGAATAGATTTCATCTCCAATACCAGTTAAAAGCAAGAAAATTGCTTCTTTTTCAGACAGAAAGTGTTCTTTGTTCTCTGGAGTCATGTTCAATACTGTTTCAATTGTTGTATGTTGTTGTACTGCAGGATTACCTTCCGTTGCAGCAACAGCTTGAACTAGTACAGTAGATGGCACGTAGGGACCAGATAGTATGCTTTTCCTAAGTCCCTCACCATTTGGTTTCGTGTCAATGTACCGTAGAAAACGTGATCTCCACTGTGAATATCTTCCTGGTCCAAGCATTGGTGGACGATCTTTTGAACCAGCTGCCATGATATTATTGTGCATTTGACTATCTGTCGAGGATGTGTTGACTGGAGTAGACATGATGAATGAATGATTATGAATTATGAAGTGTGAAAGTTATTGGATCTTAAGTGGATATGATGTGATTGAAGTTGTGGTTATTTATGCAATTCACGTTCACGGGATTTTACACGTCTATGATTAAAACCGATAAATGAATTAACGGGATTTTACAAAATCACTAGAAAACCGTGAATGAATGATCGTTTGAGTTAAGGTTATGTTTGTTGTTTGATTAGTCCTTTAAGTCCTTTGTTTACGGTTTGGGTTTGATCTTTTGATTATGTTTAATGGTTGTCGATTAAAGTCCAAAGTCTAATTTGCTTAATATGAAATTTTTTCTTTAAAATAATGAGCAAACCGCCTCCTTAAATTAAGCAAACCGTCGCGTAATTAAGACCAAACCGCTTTACTTAGTAACTCGCCGGCCTATCTAAAATAATCAAACCGCCGAGTAATTTGAACAAACCGCCTTGTGATCTCAGTGAGCAAACTTTGGCAAACCGCTGTCTTTTGTGTCAACTCGCCGTGTTTTTTAAATAAATAAACCGCTGCCTAGTCTGACTAACTTGCCGTGAATAAGATATTCAAATCGCCGTATATAAAGCAACTCGCCTTGTTTTTATAACAACTCATCGTGGATTGTTTATTAACTCACCGTGTATTTAAAGTAACTCGCCACCAATGCAACTCGCCGTGTTTGTCAACTTTGGGTAGAGTAATGTTACTTTATGCTCAATATAATAAGCAACTCGCCATGACCTGTTGTAACTCGCCACATAAACAAGCAACTCGCCTTCAACAAAGGCAAACCGCCACCTTACTAAGCAACTCGCCGTCCAAAATAGGCAAACCGCCGGTTGTTTTGTTGATTAAAATAATCTACTCGCCTTTGACTTTTTCTTAAATTTTCGGATCTTGTCCCCTATTTGGTCAAACCGCCGGGTAGAAAACAATATTATAACCAACCCTCCACGAAGAACACTAGGTCGAATTGAGCAAAATCAAGCCTTATGATCTTTTTAGCCACGAAACTAAGCTTTAACACGCAATACTAAGTGGGCATATGAAGATAAAACATACATTAACATGTATTTCCTTGTGATTCCTTAAAAACAAAGCAACTCTCCACTTAGAACACCAAACTTTATTAGCTTAATATTTCAAACTTGGAGCTTGTATAACACACGAAATTGTTACAATCTAACCTTTTTGATGTGTAGAACAAGAGAAGATCAAGATTAACAAACAAATAAGCCAAAATCAAAAATGAGCCGTGGGTTTTTTTGCTTCAAAATAAGCCACGAATTTTGAGCTTATTAACCACACAAATCAAACACGAATCCACTTAGGCTCTGATACCAATTGTAGGATCCCGTTAACGCTTCATAACATATATATCATACACGAATTTGATCTAGAAAAGAGAAAGAGAGTGAGTTGATTTAGAGAGAGAAAGAGGATAGAGAATTGAGAGAGAAATTAGAAAAGTGGAATTGTTTTAGAAAGAACAACTAACTCTTTTCTAAATAGAAAAAAGTTTATATATCCCGTCGCGTTAAATGACGCGCGAGATATTTAACTAGGACTCGGGCTCGGGCTCGGTTTTTGCTTGGGATTAAACCCGAAACATATACAATATTAGATTAACTATCGAGCCCGATTCTCGATGCTTTCCTATTACAACATTAACTAATTGATTGACCGAGACTTAAATACATAATGAACGAACTTCATGTTCGACTCAATATTTTTGAGGCTAACATTTTCCCTTTCTCCCATGTTGTAACCGACCCAAGACCATGGTCACACGGTGCCATGCAATTTTTGCTATTACTAGCTCAAAGTATCTTTTAAACTTTCCTAAAGTGTTGTGTATAATCAACCCTACCTAACTAGTTAATGCACCAGCTCAAAACACAAAGCAAATTGTTTCTTTCTTTCTTGTGGGTGCTCGGCAGTAAACAAAAAAAGGGGACAAGTGGTTCAAGATTTAGTTAATAAATTGCAAGTATATTCAAGTGATTTCAAGTGGGGTTTAGGCTTAGTAACAAACAAAGGGTTTGCATAAGATTAGTGTTGTGATTATCACTATCTTCTTACACTCAAGGTTATCATAACACCCTAATCTTTTCTAATACTTTCATTTCTATTATTTTCATGTTTATATATTTGTTATATTGTTCTTCACTATCTAGGTTTATTTCATAAATTTATAAAATAAAATGTCATGTATATAAATTCGAACTATGAGTTGTTCATGGTAAAATAATGTTTAAAATATATTGTAATGAAATAACATGTTTTATTTGAGGATTTACAAACAATGGATAATTTATATAATTATACAGAAAGTAATGGTTAATTATTTATTTATAAAGTTGGATGAATAAATAATTATGGAGGACAATTTAATTGGACATAGAATTATGGACAATAATTATAGGACTAGTAATATGTTGAAGATGTGTTATTAAATAAATTAGAAGACTTGTAACAAATTATTTATGTCAAAAGTTTATAAAATAAACTTAATACACTTTAAATTCAGATTGTTTTAATTCAAAGTAACAGCTTGAATTCTTATAAATTTTAGGAGTACTTTATTATGATACTACATTTCATAAGGAATCCAAGCATATAAAGAACTCGAAAAATGAAGCTATAACGAAGGAGTTATGATATTTACAAGATTTCAATAAAAAGTGTTTTTATAAAAGTATTTTTATAAAAACTGCTACAGTACGAACTTGATAAAAATATAAGAATATTTTACAGTGATAGTACATCTTATGAGGAATCCAAATACGTAAAGAACACGAAAAACGAGATTATAAAGAAGGAGTTAAATATTTTACAAGTTTACTATAAAAAGTGTTTTTATAAAAGTAGTTTTATAAAAACTACATCTATTTCGAACTGATAAAATATATGGTTATTTTTCTGTGAAGGTACATTTAATAAGGATTTCGAATCTATAAAGAACTTAAAGATTGGAGCTATAATGGAAAAGATATGAATTTTACGAGATTACGATAATTAAATATATAAAAGTATAAAAATTACAAGCCTACTGTTACTGTTCATAACAGATTTTATAAATATTATACATGTAATATTTTGTTAGATTTCTCAACTACGATACCAGACATGTAAAGAACGTTAGAAATAGAGTTAAAACACGAAAGTTACGAATTTATGAAAATTATATATCTCTTGTGCACTATTTTTATATACCTCTTGTGCACTATTTTTTATAAAATACACTTGCTGATTGAAACATAAAAAGTGACTTATGAGCGTTTTCGGGTCCGTTTAGGCTATAAAAACCTTAAGGAATAACGTCATACTATTTATATAATATTTATATATGTTTTTAACTTTATAAATATTATTTTATAAAATAATTAAACTATCTATATAATATCATTATATACATAACAAAAATATTAAAACAAGTATTATTAACAAATAATCAAATATTTGACAAAGATAATATTTGTAATTTTCAAATACAAATACTTAGACATTTATTTAAGAAATACAATTTAAACATTTTTCAAGTTTATAAATTAAACAAAAACATTTAGATGGTGATGTAACTCTATAAAAATATTTTGATGTATTTATATTAACTACCTGACACTCATACGACCTATACTTAATTAGGTTGCATTCGGATTTGCCAAGACGATTTACATTATTTGATTTATATAATCAAATCATTCACTGAGGTGAGTTCATAGCCCCATTTTATATGATTACAATGATTTACAACTATTGGGGTGAAAAACATGCATTGTTTTACATTTGGACGCAAGTACACTTTTAAACAAATTACGAGTTTGCCTAAGTAGCTATAACTCACTATGCCCATGAAGCATGAATTGTCAATTATTTGGTGTAAGCGCGAGTGTTATAAATAGATCTATTTGGGATTGACATCCCCGTTCGGGTGAGTAGCGCTCACTAGGTTTGACGGATTGAACCAACGGACGTATACCATGTCGGATTTGGGATGTTGCGGGTTGAACATCTACACGGGCACATTGTTGGCATTAATTTTCTATTCATACATGTTGTAGCTTCAGTGTCATGAGCTTAGGGAATCGTAATTACATTTTTATGATATTGTATGTGTTACAATAGTCATGCACTTTGAAATCTTGCGGTCCTACTTTATACATTACTTAAACCTGTGAATTCACCAACTTTATGTTGACGTTTTAAAGCATGTTTTTCTCAGGTCAATAAGGCAAGAAACAAGGATACATTGGTGGTCACCATTTTGGAGTCATATTATCATAAAGATTAAAGTGCATTACATTTTGGGGCATTTGTTATGTATTTAAAATCTTTACATTTGCAAGGATGAACAAGTTAAGATTCGGGCTTTTGTAACAAACAAGTTTATTAAATCCAGTGTATCATTTTTTTAAACGACTCATATAGAGGTCATTCTCATATCTTGTGCTATTGATCTATTAAGTAACGCCCCGGGCCCTTACTGCGACCCAATTTGGGGGTATTACAGATTGGTATCTAGAGCCAAGGTTATAGAGAACCAGGTCAAATGTTTTACTTGGACTATTACCGTTTTCAAACCTTGCATCATACAAAAGTTTTTCACGAGACATGCATACGCTATTTTTTTGCATTAGTTGGTTAGACTAGATGCTTACATGATTAATATATGTGTTTATATTATATTACGTATATTACATACAGTGGTCTTATATATATACTTATATATACTCTTTTGGGTTGTTACAGATATAATCATGTCATCGGATTCCGCTCATTCTATTGTGCCACATACTTCTATTTCCTCTGAGGCACGATCATGGAGTATCCCTACTGTGGACCCTTACAAGGAGGCTGCCCAACAGGCATTGGAGCAGGCATCACCACCGCTATCACCAACCCACATTGCTGACGCACACCCAGAGGAGGATCCAGAGGAGGAGACCGAGGAGGATCCTGCCGATTATCCTACTGACGGAGGAGATGATGATGATGAGTCCTTCGAGGATGATGCTGATAACGAGGATGAGGAGGAGGCCTCTGACGAGGATGATGATGACGATGAGGAGGAGGAACATCTAGCTCCGACCGACTCTTCTGCTGTACCTACTGTTGACCTTGTTCCCTCGGCTGAGGATACAGAGGCATTCGAGACGGACAAGTCTGCACCTACACCGGTACCATTACCTAGACGTCGCACGACTAGGATGTTCGTCCGAACCCAGACACTGATGTCAGCTACTGCCGAGGCACTCATTGCTGAGTATGCTGCTGCACCTACTCCATCATCACCACCACCATCTCCACTTACTCCAATATCATCTCCGCTCCCCCATATTCCCTCACCACCATTACCTGTAACATCACCACCTACTACTAGCCTTACTTATGCTGAGGCACCTTTGGGCTACAAAGCAGCCGAGATTTGGTTAAGAGCTGCATCACCATCCACCCACCATCCATCAGAGATACCATCACCACCCCTGTTACTACCATATACTTCACACAGGGAGGATGTTCCCGAGGCTGATGTACCGCCTCAAAAGAGGTTATGTTTGACCGCCCCCACTTCTAGGTTTGAGATTAGGGAGAGCTCAACTACTGTTGCTACTAGACAGTCAGGGTCTTCTGTGGCCCGTAGAGTTGATTATGGTTTTGTGGATACTGTGGATTCTAGTATCCGAGCTGCTAAGGAGAGAGCGATGACTGCCATGAGGGTGGTCAACTTGAGAGTCAGTTATCAGGCAGATGTTCGCAGGAGAGAGAGCGTAAAGTTTTTATACACCACATCAGATAGTCTCCAAATGACCCGTGCCTACTATGAGAGCCTGAGGATTGAGGTATATAAGGAGGAGAGAGGCTTGCTTCAAAGAGAGAGAGAGAGTATGAGACCCCGCAGGCCTTGGCTAGTTTGAGCTTACAACAGAGCGTATTGAGCAGATTGCTACGATAGAGACTCAGCCTATACGCTAAGAGTGAAGCGTCAGGAGCCGATGATCATGTGACGGAGCTATGATGCGTAACCCATAGTTCAGGAGGCTAGAACACATATTGACCTTTAAGGATACCGGCAGTATGCTTAGTTTTTACTCCTGCCATGTCCATAGCTATCATGTATATCATGTAAAAATATGGGTAAACTCCCCAGCTAGCGAGGAAGTAGGGAATTTTAATTCATTGAAGCTATCATTTATGGCATCTAAGTATTATGGGTTATTCCCAGCTAGCATGGTCGTAGGACTTGTATTTTTCATTTATTAATCAAAACTATCATGTATTTTTTTTTTCCAGAATTATATATGGATGATATGTATTATGTCATGTTAAGTCGTTCACTTATGGTTGTATATTCACTTTGTGATTGTGATCACATTTATTTATTGTGCACTATGTCATTCGCGTTTATGATTGTATAAAATCTAACGGTGTAATTATATTATCTTGTGATTTAAAGAAAATGCACCAAAGAGAAAACGCCACAACAACCACCTACCAGACCTATGACTCGATTCACAAATTAAGGCACCAATTGCCCAAGGAGTTGCTAATGCATTGGCAAAACGTGACGCAGACAGAAGTAAGAATGGCGATGACAGCCATGATTCAGAGAGTAACGAAAGAAGACAGATGCCTGTTGCTCGCGATTAGGCACCAATAGCCCTTTTCTTGAAGTGTCAACCCTTAAATTTACAGGGTACTGAAGGAGTCGTTGGGTTAACTCAATGGTTCGAGAGGATGGAATCAGTTTTTCTTATAAGCAACTGTGCAGTCAGAAATCAAGTCAAGTATGCCACATGTACCTTATTTGGGAATGCTTTGACGTGGTGAACACCACGATAAAACTGTTTGGTCACGATGCTGCTTACGGCAGCCCGTGAAAACACTTAAGAAAAAGATGACCGAACAAATACTGTCCCCTAGAGGAATATCAAAAATAGCGATTAAAATATGAATTTGAATGTGAAGGTACTGATGTGGCAAACTATCCCTACTGCTTATAGGAGTTGGCTTTGTTGTGCGGGGTAGATGTTTCCCTGCAAGAGTCTGAAAGGTTGAAAAGTATGTCGGTGGTCTATCCTGCAAGAACCAAGGAAGTGTGATGGCGTTCTAAGCCAAAAAGATGCAGGATTCAATGATTTGCATCTAGAACTGATGGATCAAAAGAATCCCATACTTTTGTCTGAACCAAGCTAAAACAAAAGGAAATTTGAGGACACTTCAAGGAAAAATCAAAACCAATAACAGCCTTTCAAAAGGCATAATGTGACACGGGCCTATACCGCTGGGCCTGGTGAGAAGAAACCGTACGTAGGATCTAAACCTCTATGCCCTAAATGCAAACTACTATCACGAAGGGCAGTGTGCACCAAGGTGCAAAAAATGCAAGAAAGTTGGCCATCTGGCTCGTAATTGTAGGGGTGCTACTGCTAACACTAACACTCAGCGGGGTGTTACTTGCTATGAATGTAGGGTTCAGGGGCATTACAAGAAAGACTGCCCAAAGTTAAGAAACAAGAATCAGGGAAATCAAGCTGGGAATGGTAATGCTGTAGCAAGGGATTATGCTATGGGCACGGCAGGGACAAACCCGAACTCCAATGTTGTTACGGGTACGTTTCTCCTAAACTACCATTATGCTTCGATTTTATTTGATACTGGTGCCGATAGGAGTTTCGTGTCTACTGCATTTAGTTCTTTGATTGATATCATTCCAACTACACTAGATCATGATTATGACATCGAGTTAGCTGACGGTAAAATAATTAAAGCTAATACACTCATACGTGGTTGCACACTAAATTTTCTGAATCATCCATTCAACATCGATTTAATGCCCGTAGAGCCTGGTAGCTTTGATGTCATAATTGGTATGGACTGGTTAACAAAATATCATGCCGTAATCGTCTGTGATGAGAAACTCGTTCGTGTTCCCTTTGGAAATGAAATTTTAATTTTTCGTGGTGACGAAAGCAACAACGGACACGAATCTCGGTTAAACATCATCTCGTGCACATAAACTTAAAAGTATTTGCTAAAAGGATGTCAGGTCTTTTTGGCACATATTACCGCAAAGAAGGCTGAAGACAAGTCGGAGGAGAAGTGACTTGAAGACGTACCAATTGTTCGAGACTTTCCTAAAGTTTTTCCTGAGGACTTGCCGGGCATTCCACCTGTCCGACAAGTAGAATTTCAAATTGATTTGGTACCTGGTGCTGCACTTGTAGCACGATCATCTTATCGGTTAGCTCCATCCGAGATGAAAGAATTATCAGATCAACTGCAGGAACTTTTTGACAAAGGCTTCATAAGGCCCATTTACTCACCTTGGGGAGCTCTGGTCTTGTTTGTCAAGAAGAAGGATGGATCATTCCAGATGTGCATCGATTATCAGGAATTGAATAAGCTAACGGTGAAGAACCGTTATATGCTTCCAAGAAGTTTTGCCAATAATTCTCTCAAACTTGCAAGGTCGAAGCGTCTACTCGCTAGATCGACCCTGAGGTCGCGGGTATCATCAACGCGAGTTCACGTGATGAAGACATCCCGAAGACCGCTTTCTCAGAAGCTCGAAACCGGGTGCCGATAGAACGAAGTTTCACGAAGTTATGCTGGTGTTGGTGGGTGTTATGCTGTTTGGTTTGACTAACGCACCAACTGTATTTATGGACCTCATGAATCGGGTGTGCAAGCCATATCTGGATAAATTCGTGATTGTCTTCATTGACGATATTCTTGTTTACTCAAAAAGCAAGCAAGAGCATCAGGAGCACCTTAAGTTAATCTTAGAGTTGCTTAAGAAAGAGGAGTTGTATGCCAAATTTTCTAAGTGTGAATTTTGGATCCCCAAAGTATAGTTCCTCGGTCATGTGATTGACAGTCAGGGTATTCACGTGGATCCCGCCAAGATTGATTCTATTAAAGATTGGGCATCTCCTAAGACACCAATGGAGATTAGTCAATTTTTAGGTCTCGCTGGTTATTACCGAAGATTCATTGAAGGATTCTCAAAGATCGCCAAGTCAATGACCAAGCTTACTCAGAAGAAGGTCAAGTTTAATTGGGGTGACAAACAAGAAGCCGCCTTTCAGTTATTGAAGCAGAAACTATGTATCACACCTATCTTGGCTTTACCTGAAGAAGCTGAGAACTTTATTGTTTATTGCGTTGCTTCGCATAAAGGATTAGGTGCTGTGTTAATGCAGAACGAGAAGGTGATTTCTTATGCATCGCGACAACTAAAAATTCACGAGAAGAATTACCCTACCCATGACATGGAGTTAGGAGCAGTAGTGTTCGCTCTAAAGATCTAGAGGCACTATCTGTATGGAACAAAATGTACTGTGTGACCACAAATGTTTACAACATATCCTTGATCAGAAGGAATTGAACATGAGACAACATCGTTGGTTAGAATTGCGCAGTGATTACGATTGTGAAATTCGTTATCACCCGGGAAAAGCAAATGTTGTGGCTGACGCTTTGAGCAGAAAAGAACAAAGTCAACCATTACGGGTTCGAGCCTTAGTTATGACTATTGGTTTGGATCTTCCCAAAAAAAATTTAGAAGCTCAGACTAAGGCAAAAAAACCAGAAAACCTCAAAGCTGAAGATGTGGGAGGTATGCTAATTGAAAATTTAAGGGAATCATACAATCCCAGGAAAGAGAAGTTGGAACCGCTTGCTAACGGAACGCCGTGTTTGAATAACAAAAGTTGGTTGCCTTGCTACGGTAACCTAAGGGCTCTGATTATGCATGAGTCCCACAAGTCAAAATATTCTGTTCATACGGGTTCTGACAAGATGTACCAAGACATGAAGAAACTATATTGGTGGCCCAACATGAAATCCGACATTGCCACCTATGTTAGCAAGTATTTGACGTGTCTAAAGGTCAAAGCTGAACACCAAAAACCATCTGGTTTGTTGGTGCAACATGAAATTCCCCAGTGGAAGTGGGATAACATTACCATGGATTTCATCACCAAACTCCCAAGGACTTCAAGTGGTTATGATACCATTTGGGTAATTGTATACCGTCTTACTAAGTCTGCACACTTTTTACCGATGAGGGAAAATGACTTTATGGACAAACTGGCAAAATTGTACCTGAAAGAAGTAGTCACGAGACATGGAATACCAGTCTAAATCATTTGTGACTGTGACGGTAGATTTACGTTGACTTTCTAGAGGTCATTTTAAAAGGCGTTGGGTACTCGTTTAGATATGAGTACTGCTTACCATCCGCAGACCGATGGGCAAAGCGAAAGAACCAATTCAGACACTAGAAGATATGTTGCGCGCTTGCGTAATAGACACTTACCACTAATTGAATTTTCATACAACAACAGTTATCATACTAGCATTAAAGCTGCCCCATTTGAGGCACTTTATGGTCGGAAGTGTCGATCACCTGTTTGTTGGGTCGAGGTCAGAGACGCTCAGCTAACCGGCCCATAACTTATTCATGAGACAATCGAGAATATTGTTCAAATCAAGCAAAGAATTCAAGCCGCTCGTGATCGCCAAAAGAGTTACACCGATGTGAGGCGTAAGCCTTTAGAATTTCAAGTTGGTGACCGAGTCATGTTGAAGGTATCACCTTGAAAAGGGTTAATCCGTTTTGGAAAATGAGGGAAGTTTAACCCGAGGTATATTGGACATTTCAAGGTGTTAGAAAAAGTGGGAACCGTTACTTACAGACTCAAACTTCCTCAACAACTAAGCAGGGCTCATAGTACATTTCACCTATCTAACTTGAAGAAATGTTTATCCGATGAGCCGTTGGCAATTCCGTTGGATGAAATACATATCGATGATAAGCTCTATTTTGTTGAAGAACCAGTGGCGATCATGGATCGTGAGGTCAAACGGTTGAAGCAAAGCCGTATCCCAATTATCAAAGTTCGGTGGAACTCTAGGAGAGGTCCTGAGTTCTCATGGGAACGTGAAGATCAATTTCAAAAGAAGTATCCACATATCTTAACGAAATCCACACCCTCGACAAGTGCCGCGTCTTGAGCCTTGCGGACAAGGCTCCTTTAATGAGGGAAGACTATAACAATCCGTTATTTTAGGTCATTTTACGACTCAATACTTTCCATTATTTATTTTTAGGGTTTTACGCATTTACTTTTAATTTTCATCGTTTAGTTAAATCGCGTAAACTAAAAATCAACAATTAACATAAACCGTCATCAAACAAATAAAAGTCTATGTCAAACAAGTGCTATATAATTATTATGATGATAATTTATAAGCGTTCGCATTTTATTTCCATATTTTACATAAACCGTTTACGTATACATTTAAATACATGCATGCAACCTCAAGTATTTACCACCTCTACATTATACCTCAAATAATTCAAATACACCCACTAATAATTTAAATACTTTCCATTGAAATTTAGTGAGTATTATATACTAACTATTTATAGCATGTAATCTCCTTTAAAGTCCCAGGCTTATCCTCCCATTTTAACTAAGCTAATACTATAAGTAGTAAAGATTAGGATTTTTGCTATCTTCTTTTCCCTTTCTCCCATGTTGTAACCGGACCCAAAACCATGGTCACACGGTGCCATGCAATTTTTGCTATTACTAGTTCAAAGTATCTTTTAAACTTTCCTAAAGTGTTGTATATAATCAACCCTACCTAACTAGTTAATGCACCAACTCAAAACACAAAGCAAATTGTTTCTTTTTTTCTTGTGGGTGCTCGGCAGTAAACAAAAAAAAGGGAACAAGTGGTTCAATATTTAGTTAATAAATTGCAAGTATATTCAAGTGATTTCAAGTGGGGTTTAGGCTTAGTAACAAACAAAGGGTTTGCATAAGATTAGTGTTGTGATTATCACTATCTTCTTACACTCAAGGTTATCATAACACCCTAATCTTTTCTAATACTTTCATTTCTATTATTTTCATGTTTATATATATTTGTTATATTGTTCTTCACCATCTAGGTTTATTTCATAAATTTATAAAATAAAATGTCATGTATATAAATTCGAATTATGAGTTGTTCATTGTAAAAT
>BQNB010019013.1:0-49366 GCA_026074375.1 Tanacetum coccineum
CTATTCCGTCACTTTCTCTATCAAAACATCACAACCCACATCTCTCTCTTGTTCTTGGTTTTAAATCATAAGATTACATGTTTCTTCACATTCCAACTTTACCAGCTGGTCTTTCATGCATAGTGGCATCAGAGCTTGGCAATTGAGGATGAACTTCCTCCGAAACAAAATATTTTGCACAAATAGCATCAAGATGTTCTTGTGTAAGAACACATTTAAGGGATGTTATACTGCCCATAATAAAAGAGAAGCAAAGAGGTTAACCTGAATGAAAACGAACTTCTAGAATAAGAGAGGCTGTGCAACTAAAAAACCTTGAAATTTGTTAACAATGGTGGAAAAGTAAAAGAGATGAAAAAAGAAATAGTGGGGCATGAATCGACTATTTATACCCATGGTATATTTAAGTCAGGTAAAGGTAGGATGATGACACATGCCAAGACACTTCCCAATCAACGGTACAAAGACAAAGTAAAAAGATGATGATAACAGCTGGATATGGGACCCAAATGGTCAAATCACGTAGAATATAAAGGGACACAAAGAACCCACATAACCAACGACAAACTGCCAAAATGACGCAAAAGACGCGGAACAAGGCAGGAACAAAATAAAATCTAATCACGAAACTTTAGTCTAGTAACGCTCTCCGCACGCTATAATTGTACCGCGTACAGTAAGCAAACTAGACTGGGGGGACTTGATGACGTATAGGATGAACACCAATCTTACTGGGCTTAGTTCATAATATACACATATGGGCCCAGGCCCAATACAACAAATAGCCGGACTACTAAGCCTGACAGGGGTCACGCTCCGGATATTCCAAAGACGCACGTGAGTACCTTTTAAAGCCGCACCCGTTGCACCTCCGCGGACAAACACGGACTGCGGAAGGATACTCACGTCCGCAGACACGATTACACGTGGACCCTTGCCCGACAAGGGACCCACTCCTGCTACTAACAGTCGCAAGCGAAATATTAGGAAACCCTAGTATTAGGCTTGCCTATAAATAGGGGTCATTTCACACCCCAAAAAGGTACACTCTGTCTGATCATTAATACACACATATACTCTGACAAACATGTATATTTACTCTCACGCCGGAGCTTAATCGTGGGGTCCGCCCCGCGATAAGGCTAACGGTTTACTCTCATTTGTGCAGACTATCTCTTCATTACTTGGATTAGTACAAGATCTACATCATAGCCCGTTCACCGGCCCAATCCACCAAATGATCTAGACCCATATTCACCCCATACACGGTTTTTGTACTAACAATAAGTATGGCAATTTCGTATTAACAATATAAGTTAACAAATTCGTTCATAATAAGGTATTACTTTCCTATTAACTTGCCTTTTCTATTCAACACTTTCCTATAAACTTGTTTCCATAATAAGGAATGTAATTACTATATTACACATTCACGGACAAATCCACTGTCGTTTTGACAGTGGATCTACAGTTCTACAGTAACGGGCTCCCATTTTGGGCCAGCCTGATTTTGGTTTTTTTTTTTAATTTGTATGCACAAAGTAGGAGGGAAAAAAATATTACAAAAGTTCTGATTTATTCAGATAAAAAAAACCCGCGGAAACATCTTCGATACCTAATAACTTTAAAATAATCGATATGGTCACAAACGTACAACCCATTATATTAAAAAAACCCATATAGCAAAAAAAACAACACTTTAAACATGAGGCCCAACACATAAGCCATATAAAAAAAATTATTACTAACATACACATTTGTCGACAAACTAGCCTAAAATTCGCATAAAATCTGGCCCAAAATCTAGCCCAAAGTAAAAAAAAAACTAGCCCAAAATTAGCCTGAAATCTGGCCCAAAGTAAAAAAAAAATACAATCCCTCAACTTTTAACTATTTACGATTTTCTTACACAAAAAATCCCGTAAAAAATTAAAAAAAAAACACGTCAAGTTTTTATTGTTCACAACTTTTTTACATTCATCGGCCCAAAAAAAAGATATCGAACCGTCCCAAAAAAAGAAAATATTCGGGAAAAAATTAACCCGTCCCAACGCAAAAAAAAAATTCCCGAATCATACAAAAAAAGAAAATATTAAAAATTAGCCCCGCCATAACGCATCGCCCAAAAAAAAACCCCGAAACGTAAAAAAAATTATTCGGAAAAAAATTAGCCCCGCCGCAACGCGCGGGTTCTTTTGCTTGTTAAAATACAAAAATAATTAAAACTTCAAAAGTTTACTATTCCTATACAAAGTCGAATTCCAAGTCGGTGGCCCTAATGCCCTATAAATTGAGCATATATACCTTCGCAACAATTCGTTCATAAATCATAATAAACTAAAACCATCTTCTTCGTCACCTATAAACTAACCTATCGATTTTCAACTCATAAGTTTGTGCAATGGATTCTCAGCTTTGTTTGGAGATGATCATCGAGATTCTTTCACGAGCATCGTTAAAGACTCTCGATACCATGCGTTGTACCAACAAAGAGCTCGATACCCTCACACACAACCCGTATGTTCTTGATTTGTACAAGAAAAGAAACAACATTGTATCCGGTTTTCTTGTACGAAGCATGAAGGACAATAGAAACATCAACTGGTTTGCACCATCACCTAATACAAGTAACCTAGATCTTGGTTTTCTACCGGAGGATGCTCGTATTCTTGCAACTTCTGAGCAAGGAATCATAGTTTTTGAGAGTCCACATCCTCAGATCTATTACAAAGTTGTGTATCATGTTTGTAAACCAGCCACCAGGCAAGTTTGGTCTTTGCCGAATCCAAAAACTAGCTACTTGACCACCAAGGTTGCAATTGTCATCTTGGGTTTGCAGCCATCATTGCATTACAAGATTCTTAGATTATCTCAACATAAAAAAGAACCGTAAGTGTCTACTTATCCATATTACCGCCAAGTATAGATTTTCATGTAAATAGTTAGCATGCAAACATTCTAATCTCTTCCTGATTTTCTTGTTACAGTGTTTTGACAAGGCGTGGACAACTGTACAATACATATTGTTGCGAAGTCTTTGATTCCGTGAAAGGTAAATGGAGACTCTTGGAGCTTTTAATGGTTCCTTTTGGAGTTATAATAAGTCATAAACCAATGATCACCACAAGGGGTTCCGTATACATGTTACTGGATAACAATGAAATCTGGAAGTTTGATGTACGTTCGGAACAGTGGACTACCTTTCTGCCACCTATTCAAACCCTCAACTATGGATTTCACAATTCAAATAATCTCGTTAAGTATGGGGGGAAGTTGGGGTTCACTTGTAAGCCACCAAATGGCTTTTGGGAGCTTTGGGTTCTTAATGACGGTGAATCGTGGGAGAAAGTAGATCTTTTTGATGAGAATGAAGATATTCAAAAAGAGCAACTACATGCCTTTTATGATTTAGAAACAACTGTTAGCATGTGTCCATATAGAAGTGAGATTGTATATCATAGGTTTAAAGGCAAAAAAAACATCAACAAAGTCGTGTTGAGTGGTAATTTTTGGCCTCGCGATGTGTTCTTCATCCGATCGGATTTTGAGACGGTGGTTTTGTAGGGCAGACATATGGATTTCAAGTTTGTTGGTTCAAGTATGGAAACTAGTTTGATTTTTGGATTTTTCGATTTTAGAATAAGGATATCGGGTTTTACCATTTGTATCTATGATATCGGGTTTATGACTTTATGTAATCGAATTGGTATTGAAGTATGTTCTGTATGGTCGTATTATATTTCGTCTTCCGTTCTCTTTCAATTGTGTGCGATTTTCAATTTTATTTATAGCATCTATATATACTGCCTATGGTTATATGGAGTTTACCCGAAAGAAAGTGTTTTATGTTTTTGTTAGAACATTTTTAGTCAGAGCCCATAAGGTTTATAAGTTCTTCTACAGTGACGTAACAAAATAAAGTTCAGAAAGTGACAAATGTATGTTAAATCAATAGAAATTGAACTAACGAGAGAGCTTCGTTTAAAATTAAGTATTTTATTGGTTAATTGAAAGTTAAAATTCAAATTCTCTATGTTAAATCTAAAAAGAACAAAAAATAAGCATACAAATATAGATGTTGATTTTGTAAAAAGTAAAATAAAAAAAGGGGTATAAAATTAATTAATTTTTAATTAGAAAATGAAAATTTTATGTGAAATTTATTTGGGATTTGTTACGGATTAGGTGATAAGCATAATGGTGAATTTGGGGCTGTTTTCTGAGATCTAGTCTTTAATGTCAGTGAATGTGAGATTTAGGATACCTTATTAAGTTATTATACTCAATGGGGTCAGAGTTTGGTTGTGTGTGGCTCTGAGCCGGTTCTTGGTTCGGGAAATGTGAAGAAAGGTCTTCTTTTGACCGCTTTTCATGAAGGTGATGAGCTCATATGGGCGGGAGTTTGTCTGTTTCGGTTGGGTTTAAAAGTGAGTATAACTATTATGTAGTGGATGATGCGAAAAATGTATTGAGGTGGGAGATTGAGAATAAGCGGAAGTTGGTGTTGCCGGATGGAGTTGAAAACGGGAAGGTTTCATGATCTTTGGCAGGTATACATAAAACGCCCTTTTTCAGAAAATAATTTGTTAAATTTTCTTCGTATGAAGAAACTCATCATTTACTGTAATGGAATGCTTGAATGGAGACCGACCGATAGCGAAAGTCTCTCCCTTTTAAAGGAATGAATTTCAAGGATGCAAATTTTTAGCTAAGTGTAGCAGTTTGGCTATTGAGAAGTCACTTGTGTTAGTTCTTAATAAGTTGAATCAAACAAACGTAGTAATATATTTCATACTTCCATGTTGATCGTAAAAATACATTTTCTTGAATAACTATTCGAAACCTATTGGTAATCTATGTCATTATTTTCAGATTCTCGGTTATTGTTCAGTTCAAGATATGCTGCCCAAGTATAGCAGAAGGAACATCGGTACTAGTTGTCTTTTTTGCTCTCCAAAAGATATACAAACACATAACTCTAATGGGGCCCGTTTTCTTGTTGCAGATATATGTGATTCGCAATTCGGTTGAGCTGGGAAAATGGAAGGTTCAAGATGGACAGAAACTAGTTATGCTAGTGAATCTGTTTGGCAAGGAGACTGTCTAGTACCAAAGGGTGCTTTCCCTTTAAAATATAAATACTGTAAATACGGGAAGAATGGTAATTTCTCACTAGAGAATGGTTCAAATCGGGAAGTTGCTGTTGACGTTTCAGCCAGTGGACCAACTTACCTTATTCTCTCAGATGGCATGATGCGAGTAAGATTTTGGATAATTATTTTTACCTTTTTCTAATGTGTATGAAAATCGGTTTTTCTTAATGTGCTATGTTTATATGTTATAATTTAAAGGAAATGCTATGAAGATGTGGGAGTTGGAGAGTTTCTTGATCTGAAATTAGTTGTGGACTGGGCTGTTGACTCTGGATTCCATTTACTTCAGCTGTTACCGATAAATGATACTTCTGTGCTCAAGATGTGGTGGGATTCATATCCATACAGGTAAGAATCTGCTTGCAAACTGAAAAGCTATATTCAACCGGCGTGTATTTAGAAAATGAATTACTATAACATAAATGATGTTGTTTAGTTTCTGAAAATATATTTTCACTGCTTATGGTGTTGTGTTTTCAAAATATTATACATTGTCATAAGTTTTATATTTTCCATTCTATTATCTTGCCATGCAGCTCGCTCTCAGTATTTGCATTGCGCCCGCTATACCTCAGACTTCAGGCACTTTCAGAAAATATACCAGATGGTATCAATGTAGGTCCCACTACTTCATTCATACAGTATTTACTATCTAGGATATATATGTATTTGAGAGTGGCAAATTCAACCTATTTGCTTATGAGTGGGTCGTTTGGGTTATGCTCATCCCTAATGGGTCAAACGGGTAGAGTCAAAAGAGTTGTTAAAAAGGAAATGGGCCAAATGGGTAAAAAGTTGTTCTATTTTTTATAAATGCTCACAACTTCCTAAATTGTTTTAATAAAAAACTTTGCTGTTTACTTATTAAAGGAGTCCAAACTTTTGGACAAAAAGTGTCTTCGGGTCAACCAAACCTGACTCCAATCAGGTACAAATATTTACAGTTTTCGACCCATTTTTACCCATGTATTCCTCTTCAAATAACTTATTGCTAACCTCCAGGACAAATATACCCCGGTCTCACAAAACACGTGTCCTTTCTTAACAACAATCTTTGTCAGTTTATGTTTATTTTCCTTTTTGAATAATCAGAATCTGTCAAAGAACGACATATCCAATCATAATCTCTTACAAAGTATACTATCAGACCTGATTATGTGATTCTGATGATTCAAAAGCACATACAGTAAATCTTTTTGATGCATACATCCAAATACTCCTTCATCAAATATTTAAAATACACATCAAGAGAGGAACGATAAGGCCCAAACAAGTCACAGTCAAGTCAACAAATTTATATGCAACGATGAAATGACAAATATGTGATTTAACATATTGAACTTGTGTTCCTTTTAGGTGTTCACGTGACCATGGAATCCTTGTTGAAGGATAAGGAACTTACAACAGAAATTAAAGGACTTGTTCGCTCGAGTGCAAGATCCTATCCAGGTCAAGAAGAAATACAACTAGCTGGAGTTGCAAACCTATCAGTGGTTCCTGAAAAGCAGCAAACTGCCAACGAACAAGATAAGATTCATCTCCCAAGCCAAAATCCAAAAATCACAAGCACAGCAGTTCTGTAAGGCTGTTTTACGAGTTTTATATTATCCCACAAGCCATTTGACTTTTATTGACTTTCTGTTATGGATCATATCACCATATATAATCATGTAAATCTTGGCGTTGGAGTCATTGAAAGCAAATGCTGCAATAAAAGTTTTATGTTTTGGTTCATAAAAGTTTTGTTAATCAGTCATTTCCTTCCTTATTGTTTGAGTACATCACATCATTGATTCGGCGTGTTAATATATCTTAAGTACATCTAATCGATCGCGATGTAAACTCCAAATGTGTTTCTGGAACAATATGTAGCTTAGAATAAAAGGTATGGTGAAGAGGTTTTCCTCCTCATTTGGGCCCCACCGGGTGCCACCTCACTTTAACACTCACAATTCAAAATACCCCATTACCCATAACAAGTTTTAACCTCCTCATTTGGGCCCCACCCACACTCTCATTTAGTTATAATATTAAACTTATACATTTTTGTGTTTTGTCCTTTTCTTCCTCACTTCCCCGACGAGAGCATAAATGAGGAGCAATGAGGAGCTACCTTGGTGTGGTGGCAAGCAAATGGCGAGTGGTGAGAAGGTGCCACGTAGGAAGTGGCGAGCTCACTCCTCACCATACCGTATGCTCTTAGAAAGCTTAGACATAGGACATGACAAGCAGTTATCCACACTACACTTAGACAATGACATAGGCAAATCTTTCATATATTGCAATTTTTAATCGGAAACATGTCCAAGTCTATGATGCCACGTTCCATATGAACCTTTATCTAGTGAAACATAATTACTTACAGCTGACAAATCTATCTTACCAAGTGTTGTAGTAACCAAAGTAGTAAAGATACTATCAACCTCTTCAAGTGGCACATTCACAAGATGATACAACCCAGCTTTCTTCTTACCCAATCCCTTCACTTTCTTGGTTGCCAAGTCTTGAACAACACAAAACAAGGATAAAAGGACACTACACACTGATCATCTTTGTGAGTTTAGGGACAAACAAGAGACTGAATTTGAATGAAGGAACCATCAAAACATCTTTGAGCAAAAGATCATTTTGCAGTCTAACTTTTGCAACATGTGAAATGACAGAAGTGTTACCATCTGGCAGTCTTATTTGTGGCTTAATTTTCAGCAAAATCCATTATATGGTCATTTTCAGGGTCATATGATTACTAGCACCAGTATCATAAATCCAATCTTCAAGCATATCTAATTGACTATTAAGACATGCTATACCCGCAGAAAATTTGTGACAAAATCCATCGTCTGCATCAACATCAATCCTCATCTGCACACTCCTCAACAGCTGTTCAGATGGTTGGGATGTAAAGCTGATATTGCCACTTTCAACATGAGCAACAATCTTTGGTGCAAACTAATTCTTAGACGGCTTGTTTGCAATCAATTTTGACTTAGGATACCAAGATGGATACCCCACTTTCTCCCAACACTTTTCAGGAGATGCCACTAATGTTGCCACTTGTCCTTCATGAATTCATTTGCTGTACTATGCTGTGGACTCAAAAAAATGGAACCAAACAATACCATATGAGACTCTTCTTCCTGCAACATTGAACATGCATTTTCTACACTTGGCAACGGGACCATCAACAGCAAGCAACTGACTCCTCAAATTACCATAATGCTCATCAAGACCATTCGAAAATTGAATCAACCTCCACTCTTTTTGTTGACTCAATGCAGTTAAGAAAACAGAGATCTCAAGAGTAACATTAATGGGAGGTAACACATTCACATTATCCATCTCTTCCCACACACACTTCATCTTAGTTAAATACTCACTTATTAAACCACCAGATTGACTAATTGCATAAGTGTCCTTATTCAATTTGTACTTTCTGGAACCATCACTTAATGCAAATCTTTTCACCAATTGTGACCACATAACATACCCTAATATCCAACATATCACCATATTATTACACGTGTCCCACAATTCAGAAAGATTAGCATCAGTGATTGAACGGAGAACAATGCCTTCGATAAAACCCAATTTTCTTTTTGTATAAAGTCCAATCTTAATAGCACGACGCCATGCCTGAGAGTTTTGAGAACCAACAAGCTTTTCTTGAATAGTCAATGAATTAAGGCAATCAGAAGGATGAAGATACAACGGATTTGAAACACAACAGGAGAATTTTGATTAACAGCAGACATCTTGATTGATCAATTCACAAAATTTGACCTAATTTTGACCAATATTGACTGAATTTACGCGCGAAAACAAAGAACAGTTAGTTAGGCACACATGTAACTAACGCCGTAACAATTTAATCCACCATTGTTGATTAGCTATCATACCATGTCAACAATGATAAAACAGAATTGAATTGAGAGGAGCCGATGAATTGAGAGGGAAAAACGGTCAAACTCTCATAAATAAAATGAAAATGAAATGTTACAAGAGTATTTAGGGTATCTTGGCGAAATGTGCCGTGGCTGAAATCGAAATTTGTAGTTCTGTAAATTTGTTTGACAAATTAGTTTAACCTTGGGCTTATTATTGCAAAATTACTAAAAAAGACACAATTAAATTAGTTTTTATATGTTAGATTTTGTTTTTGAGTAAATAAGTAATTTATGGTTCAAAAGTCCCGGTCTAAAGTTTTTAGCCCATTTTATGAGGCTGAGGCTTATAAAGACTTATCACTTATAAGCATTTTCATAAGCTCGCGTGACAAACGAGACTTTTTTATAAACCGACTTATTTTAAATAATCGAATGAGTTGTGTCAACCCTAACATGTTTACAAATAACCCGAATACGACTTATTTTACCCGTATACATGGGTTGATGGGTTAAATAATTTAAATAAGTTGAATTAGTTAAACGGGTCTCAAGTTGACCCATTTAACATGTTTATCTAAACAAGCTGGCACACTACACCGGTTAAACATGTTTGTGGCTCAACCCGGTTAACCCATTGACATGTATAATAAAATACATATAATCTTTTATTTATGAAAAACAAACTTAAATGGATTGGTGGGTCGTTTGTTTAACCTATTCCCAACACGAGCCTCACATGTCAGGTGGTCGACCTGAAAACGACCCAAAAACTATTTAGACTTTATTTTTGTGTCGGTGTGAGGTCAGATTTCGTGTTGGGTTAAATATTATCACATGAAAATAACATTTTTAAATGTTACGGTATCATTTAGAATAAAAGAATATAATATCATCATAATTATTGGGTTCATATAAAAGTGTACGAGTCACTTGATTTTTGTTGCAGCCATCGCCGATTCTTGTTTGGTCTTGTTTTTTAAAAGTAAATAAAAGTTACCTTTAGATAGTGTGATAACCGGTGATTTTCTTATGTTATAGTATCCTAAAATACTATGACTTTATATTTTCATATTACTATCTCATTGGATTTCTATAGCACAACTCAGATTTTGACTTCTGTTGACTTTTATTGTATGTAAAACAGTTACAGTATAACCGGCTGTCAACCAACAATTTTTAACAATAATAAATCATTTTATTTCAAATTATCACTTTCTAAACATTTACGTTTGCATTGATCATTTGTTAGATATTAGAAAAAGACTCGGTCACCCCGTGTATTTTACTGTTTATTATAGCTCGTAGTTAATCGTTTAATGTATAACATTCGGTAATAGGCCGGGTATTAAACCCAACGTGTAAGCCCACTACCAAGGCCCTTAGGTCGGTTTGTAACACACTATATAAGCCTCTTACATGCCATGGAAGAGGTGGTTAGTCATTTTCATTATTCAAGTTATACTTTCTCTCACTAGAAAGCTTTCTCTCCCACTTTCTCACTCTAAGATTCGGCTAACCCATCTATCTTCTATTATGTTATGATTTTCAATATCTTATAATTGGTATCAGAGCTCATGGGATGATTAGATCGTTTGTGTGTGCGTTTTTTAGTGCTTGCTTTAGATCAAAAGTTGAGTTTTAGGAGGTTTTAGCTCTTGTTCTTAAGTTTCATTAATTTTCAAGTTTTTTGTGTTAAAATTCATGTTTTTGTAGTTGCTATAGCCTTCTAGTACTCATTTGTACAAAAGAATCCAAGTCAAAACGTTCAAAAGGGTGATTTTTAGGTGTTTTTAGGTGTAAAAGTTTGTAGTTCATCATAGCGGTTTGGTGAATGTTGGTTGTTAAGCGTAGTGGTTTGATTTACTGTTCTAGCAGTTTGTCAGGAAAGTACATTGTTCTGGCAGTTTGTCAGATCGTACACTATGCTAGCGGTTTGTCGTTTCTGACAGCGGTTTGTCTTATTAGGCAGATGTTTGTCAATAGCGGTTTGTCCTTTAGTGTAGCGGTTTACTAGTGGCGATTTGGTAATTGTAGCGGTTTGATCCATAGCGGTTTATAGGTTTTTGAAGATAATTTCTCATAGCGATTTGGGAAACAAACCTATGCCAATTTCATTTCTTGAAAGCGGTTTGGTGTTTCTTCTTCATAGCGGTTTACCATTTCTTTCTAGTAGCGGTTTGGCAAATTAACTTTGTAGCGGTTTACCATTAGTAGCGGTTTATTGGTATCGATTTGTTACAGGTTTTTGAAGATTTTTCTCAAGGTTGTTTGGGAATCAAACCTCTGGCCATTTTTCTTCGTGGTAGCGGTTTGGTATAAATTCTTCATAGCGGTTTGATAGTTGCGGTTTGAGTTCTAATCCAGCAGTTTGGTACACTGTTTGGCATTTGGACTATTTTTCAAACTTGTAAAACGTAACAAACTCAAACAACAAAAACTTAAACAAACATCACCACTTTTAACATACAATCACTAATCATTGTTCGATCAACTTAAATCATTTCACAATCAATTAAGATGGCTAATCTCTCAGAAGATATCCAATGTGCCGGTTCCGATACCCGGCCACCTATGCTTGATAGGACTGACTTTGCATCATGGCAACAACGTATTCGACTGTATTGTTGGGGTAAAGAAAATGGGGATAACATCTTGAATGACTTTTTAGACTTTAAATTCAACTTATATTTTTTTATCTCTCTTTCTCTCTCCTAAGACACCTCATCATCTTATTTAGACTTTATTTTTGTGTCGGTGTGAGGTCAGATTTCGTGCTGGGTTAAATATTATCACATGAAAATAACATTTTTAAATGTTACGGTATCATTTAGAATAAAAGAATATAATATCATCATAATTATTGGGTTCATATAAAAGTGTACGAGTCACTTGATTTTTGTTGCAGCCATCGCTGATTCTTGTTTGGTCTTGTTTTTTAAAAGTAAATAAAAGTTACCTTTAGATAGTGTGATAACCGGTGATTTTCTTATGTTATAGTATCCTAAAATACTATGACTTTATATTTTCATATTACTATCTCATTGGATTTCTATAGCACAACTCAGATTTTGACTTATGTTGACTTTTACTGTACGTAAAACAGTTACGGTATAACCGGCTATCAACCAACAATTTTCAACAATAATAAATCATTTTATTTCAAATTATCACTTTCTAAACATTTACGTTTGCATTGGTCATTTGTTAGATATTAGAAAGACTCGGTCACCCCGTGTATTTTACTGTTTATTGTAGCTCGTAGTTAATCGTTTAATGTATAACATTCGGTAATAGGCCGGGTATTAAACCCAACGTGTAAGCCCACTACCAAGGCCCTTAGGTCGGTTTGTAACACACTATATAAGCCTCTTCCATCATGCCATGGAAGAGGTGGTTAGTCATTTTCATTATTCAAGTTATACTTTCTCTCACTAGAAAGCTTTCTCTCCTACTTTCTCACTCTAAGATTCGGCTAACCCATCTATCTTCCATTATGCTATGATTTTCAATATCCTACAATTGGTATCAGAGCTCATGGGATGATTAGATCGTTTGTGTGTGCGTTTTTAGTGCTTGGTTTAGATCAAAAGTTAAGTTTTAGGAGGTTTTAGCTCTTGTTCTTAAGTTTCATTAATTTTCAAGTTTCATGTGTTAAAATTCATGTTTTTGTAGTTGTTATAGCCTTCTAGTACTCATTTGTACAAAAGAATCCAAGTCAAAACGTTCAAAAGGGTGATTTTTAGGTGTTTTAAGGTGTAAAAGTTTGTAGTTCATCATAGCGGTTTGGTGAATGTTGGTTGTTAAGCGTAGTGGTTTGATTTACTGTTCTAGCAGTTTGTCAGGAAAGTACATTGTTCTGGCAGTTTGTCAGATCGTACACTATGCTAGCGGTTTGTCGTTTCTGACAGCGGTTTGTCTTATTAGGCAGATGTTTGTCAATAGCGGTTTGTCCTTTAGTGTAGCGGTTTACTAGTGGCGATTTGGTAATTGTAGCGGTTTGATCCATAGCGGTTTATAGGTTTTTGAAGATAATTTCTCATAGCGATTTGGGAAACAAACCTATGCCAATTTCATTTCTTGAAAGCGGTTTGGTGTTTCTTCTTCATAGCGGTTTACCATTTCTTTCTAGTAGCGGTTTGGCAAATTAACTTTGTAGCGGTTTACCATTAGTAGCGGTTTATTGGTATCGATTTGTTACAGGTTTTTGAAGATTTTTCTCAAGGTTGTTTGGGAATCAAACCTCTGGCCATTTTTCTTCGTGGTAGCGGTTTGGTATAAATTCTTCATAGCGGTTTGATAGTTGCGGTTTGAGTTCTAATCCAGCAGTTTGGTACACTGTTTGGCATTTGGACTATTTTTCAAACTTGTAAAACGTAACAAACTCAAACAACAAAAACTTAAACAAACATCACCACTTTTAACATACAATCACTAATCATTGTTCGATCAACTTAAATCATTTCACAATAAATTAAGATGGCTAATCTTTCGGAAGATATCCAATGTGCTGGTTCCGATACCCGACCACCTATGGTTGATAGGACTGACTTTGCATTATGGCAACAACGTATTCGACTGTATTGTCGGGGTAAAGAGAATGGGGTGAACATCCTGAAATCAATTAATGATGGACCTTTTCAGATGGGAACTATTAGAGACACACTTGCTGAAGGGACAGAAGGTGCCCATCAACTAGGTCCCGAACGAGCTCGAGTCTATTCGGACCTTTCACCTGAAGATAAGGATAGGTATAACGCTGACATTCAGGCAACAAATATCCTACTTCAAGGGTTACCAAAAGACATCTACACTCTCATCAATCATTACACCGAGGCAAAAGACATTTGAGATAATGTGAAGATGCTTCTGGAAGGATCTGAACTAACGAAAGAAGATCAGGAATCACAACTGTATGATGACTTTGAACACTTCCGTCAGAACAAAGGAGAAAGCATTCACGACTACTATGTCCTGTTTGTCAAGCTCATCAACGACATGCGAAACATCACATGTCCAGAATGCAGTTGAATTCCAAGTTTGTTAATAACATGTTGCCTGAATGGGGTAGATTCGTAACAGCCATGAAACGGAATAGAGGTTTGAGGGACTCCAACTATGATCAGTTGTATGCTTATCTGAAGCAACACAAGGCACATGCCAATGAGAACAAAATGATGTTGGATGGATTCACTCAACACACTGTTGATCCTCACGCCTTGATGTCCAATGTTTCACATCAGCAATACTATTCATAATCATCTGCAACTCTACCATCCACACATGTTCAACCACACTTTGTTGACAACACTCAACTTGATTCGGGACTCTCTCCAACGAACAACTTAATAGAGAACTTAACCAACACACTTGCCCTACTCACCCAATCATACAAAATATACCTTTCTCAAACTAACAATCAACTCAGAACTTCATCAAATACAAGGAACCAAGCCACAGTTCAAGAAGGCAGGGTTGTTGTTCAGAATGTTCAGGGTCGACAGAATAAAGGACATGGGAACAATGCAAGGGGAACAAGTGCCGCTGGTTATGGGGGAGCTCAGAACAAAGTTGGAAATGAAAATCCAAGTCAAGCAAGGCAGATTAAGTGCTACAACTGCAACAGTATATGCCACATAGCAAGGAACTGCACTCAGCCCAAGCGACCACATAACTTAGAATACTTCAAAGACAAGATGTTGCTGATGCAAGCTCAGGAGAATAGGGTGGCATTGGATGAAGAGCAGTTGCTTTTTATTGCAGGTGGATAAGACAATGTTATTGATGACGATGTGGATGAGCAACCGGTTCAAGACATAGCACTCAATGTGGATAATGTCTTTCAAGCTGATAATTGTGATGCTTTTGATTCTGATGTTCATGAGGCTTCTACTGCACAGACTATGTTCATGGCAAATCTCTTATCAGCAGATCATGTCCATGATGAAGCCAGTCCGTCATATGATTCGGACATTCTATCTGAGGTACACGATCATGATCACTATCAGGATGTTGTTTGCGATCATCATGAAGCACACGAGATGCATCACGATGTACAACCAAACTGCGTTGTTGACTCAAATGCTGATTATATGAGTGATAGCAATATGATTATGTATGATCAGTATGTGAAGGACAACGTCGAGCTAGTTGTACAAAGTAATGTATCTTATGTGCCAAATGATGCCTATATGATGATAATTAATTAAATGCATGAACAGTCAGCCCATAGTGTCTCTGCGAATAAGCAGAACAAAGTAGTTAATGCATCATTGACCGCTGAACTTGCAACATATAAGGAACAAGCTAAACTGTATGAGAGACGGGCCAAGTTTGAATTAACTAAAAGAGAACAAAGATTGAGAAACAATTAAGAATAGTTATCACTGACCGTAATATTAAGGAAGAAATTTTGAAAAAGGAAATTCATTCTGTAAAAATGCAACTTACCTCTACCATCAACCATAACAAGTCAATGGTAGAAGAAGTTACGTCTTTGAAAAAGGATTTTAAACAGAAAGAAAACAAATACCTGAAAGAATTTTTAGACATGAAAGCTTTAAAAGAAAAGGTCAAGGATAAATTATACAAACAAGACCAGTCTCTTCAAACAGTTCACATGTTATGTAAACCAAGACCTTATTATGCTGAACAGAAAAAGTAGCTATTGGCTACAAGAACCCCTTATGTCTCACCCGTGCAAAGCAAGTTCAGCCTGCTCTATATAATGGTCATGAAATCATCAAAACCAATCATGTCCCGGCCATAGTGCACAACTCAGAGGATACCCTAGAGATAGCTGAAATCACTAGGAATAAAATGAATGACAAAATGAAAACCCCTCTGTGGACTGAACAAAACATTAATATTTGACCCCCAGATTACTCGAAAGAGAACTATATGGCGACCTTTACACCACAGACACAACTGACCACCGGTCATATATTTTGGTCCAAGGATGTCCTCAAGATGAAAGCAGAAGCTCTCAAAGAGCAGACCCCAGCTTCAAGACCAATCAAAGCGTTGACATTGTACCCTCCCAATACACCTGCAACGCTTGTCCCCAGGGTGCTTCCAACAAAAATTCAAGTGAAAATTAACATTTTTGCACTTATACAACTTTTTTTGGAATTTAAGAAAACCTGTAAAAAGAGAATTACACCAACGGGGCTCACTGAAGGGAAAAGGGGTTTTGAACAAACCAAGGAATGTTATCTCACCAAAGTCATTCCATTTTTCAAAACACTTAAAGAACATTTTAAGGGTATTCAAAAGGTTCTCACTAAAGAAATCAAAGAAATGAAAGAAATTTTTGAAGAGTTGGAAGCTGAGGTTGACCAAAATGTTGTGAATAGGAAGTATGATGAGATTGAGCGGAAAAATCTTATCATTGCAAATGACAACTTAATTGCTAATTGCTTATCGAAAGAAGTGTTTTATATTGCAACGAATTATGAGCTTATTGTATCTAGATTCACTTAAATGCATGATACCAACACTGTTGTTCAAGCACGTTGTCTGGAACTTGAAGCAGAGCTTTCTAAATTACATGACAAGGTTCAAAAAGATGATCATAATGAATTAGTAAAATGTTTTTCCAATCTTGAGCTAAATCACTTAAATTTGCAGTTAAAGTATCAAAACCTTAAAGAAAGTTTTGGAAACACCACATCTCTACCCGCTCGAGATGCTCCTGAATTTGACTTAGTCTTTGTAATTGACAAAATGAAAGCTTCCATTCAAGGAAAGGACAACGCCATCAAAAAATTGAGAATGCAAATCTCTCAATTAAAAGAGACCCGTAGTGAAGCAGACCGTACTCTTGATTTTAGGGCTTTAGATTTTCAAATCACTCAATTAACTGAAAAAAGTCACTGTTCTCCAAGAACAAAACAAGCTTTTTAGGGCTGAGAATGCAAAAATTAAGCAGCATTATAAGGAACTGTATGATTCTATTAAGATCACGCGTGTGTAAAAAACATATCGAAACAGACAAAACTGCCTTGTTAATGAAAATGGAATCTGAAAGGCACCAAAACATGAAAATCTAAAATGCTACACTATGGTATTCTATAAAACCAAGGGTTCTCTTCACTGGTAGGTATGTTATAGATGTTGAACCAATTCCCCCTCGCAATAGGAACAACAGGGAAGTTTATCTAGATTATCTCAAACATCTTAAGGAAAGTGTAGAAACCCTTCGCGAGATAGTAGAGGAAGCTAAGGTTGACAAACCATTAGATAGATCACTTGCATCTGCTTTCCTTTACACTAAACACTCTCAGGAACTATTAGAATATGTGATTGGCACTTGTCCGAAAGACTTCAATAGACGAGATGAAAAGCATGCTACTACCCCTTTAACTAGGAAAAAACAAGTTGCTTTTGAGGACCAATGTGCAACGTTAAATAATAACACACACAAATATGTAGAGAGACTGAACATTCAGAAGACTAATGTCCCTGTGATTCCTTCTACAGGAGTAAACAGTTGCACTGATGCTAGCGGATCACAACCTAGGAGAAATACCAAGAAAAATAGGATCTCGCCGGCTAAAAGTGTCAACAAGAAGAAAGTAGAAGAACACCCTAGGACCAATAAGTCTAGTTTGAAAACCATGAATAATGTTGATTCTAGTATTAGCTCTAAGCGTATTGTAATTAATTTGAATTCTCATTCTGTTTGCTAGACATGTAACAAATGCTTAATTTCTGCAAATCATGATGTGTGTGTGGTTAATTTTTTGCACTCTATGAATGCATCCCCCTCTGTTAAAAATGTTGTGCGCAAAGTTAAGCAAGTTTATAAACCTAAGCAACTTAAGCAAGTGTGGAAAGCAACAGGAACAGTGCTTACCAGTGTTGGTTATCAATGGAGGCCCACGGGAAGAATATTCACTTTAGGAGAACAGTGCCCTTTAACTAGGCTCAATAAATCCAAAGTAGTGCCTGCTAATGAAAAAACAAATTGAAAAACGTTTAGTACTAGTAGAAAACTAATGGATAACTGAGAATTTAAGTCACACGTCTCTTAGAAACATATTAACCAGATACCCAAACGTAAAATCTCACAGTACTAGGCGAGTTCTTGTTAGCCTTTCCCACTTCACCTGAGATCAGGCCAATTGCTGCCTTATGCAATTGTTATTCTTTATGCTAACCCAACAGGAAACAACAAAATTGGGGATTCCAACTTTTCCAAAACTCTCTATTCTTTGTCTGTTTTAAATGCAGGTGTTACAGATCTCCTTTGGTATTTGGACTCAGGCTGCTCAAAACATATGACGGGGGATCGCTCACGGCTTAGTAATTTCATGAAAAAGTTCATCAGGACAGTTAGATTTGGGAATGACCACTTTGGTGCTATCATGGGTTATGGAGATTACATGATTGGTGATAGTGTAATCTCATAGGGTATTCTATGTGTGAAGGAAGAACTTGGGACACATCTATTTTTGTCAGACATTATTTGCGACTTGTTTGATTAGTGGATGTTTGACATTCAGGAGATTCATGTTATGTTTCGAGACACAGTTGGTGTTGAATTTATATTAAAGGTTCTCGTGGTTAAATTTGTACCCTATTCTCGGGTGAGACTTGATGAAGTCATTCCCCTTAATATGTTGTTGTCCAAAGCCTCTAAGACAATCATGGTTTTGCATCGTCGTTTAACTACTTGAACTTCGGCTTATCATCCAGGACTTGCATGGAAGGATTTAGTAAGAGGTTACCTAGAGTGAAGTTTTGGAAAGATCATTCAATCCGCTGTCGCAACTCGGATAGAGCAAAAAGCATACCCACACACCCTCAAAAGATGAAAACAACAACTTGGAATTTCTTATACCCTTCATATGGATTTATGTGGTATCTATGCATATGAGTTATGGGCAACCAATTAATGGGAAGATTACATCTTAGTCATCGTTGATAATTATTCGAGGTTTACTTTGGGTTAGTTAAATTTGAGATCAATAAGATGGACGATAACCACAGAGTTAGTCATCAAATTTTTGAAGCAATAATACATGTCGTCTCTAACAAATAAAAACTGTCAGATACATCCGTACCGATAATGGCACAGAATTTGTCAACCAAGTTCTGACTCAATATTATGAACGTGTAGGCATTTTTCACCAAAAATTAATTCCGAGGACTCCACAGCAAAACGGCATTGTCGAAAGACAGAACCGTACTCTTGTTGAGGCTGCTAGGACATAGCTGATATTTTCAAAGGTCCCATGTTTCTATGGGCAGAAGCTGTTGCTACTGCTTGTTACACCCAAAACCGATCCCTTATTCACACTCGTCATAACAAAACCCCATATGAGCTGGTGCATGATAAGAAGCCTGATCTTACCTTTCTCCGAGTCTTTGGTGCCCTTTGTTACTGTACAAATAACAGCGAGGATCTTGGAAAATTACAACCAACAGCTGATATTGGAATTTTTGTTGGTTATGCACCAAGCAGGAAGGGTTATAGAATCTATGTTATAGAATCTATAAAAAAAGAACCCGACAAATCATGGAAACTATTCACGTTCAATTCGATGAGCTGTCTGAGCCTATGGCTCCTGTGCATCTTAGTACAGGACCCGCACCTACATTTCTGACGCCTGGACAGATAAGTTTAGGGCTCGTACCCAATCTGGTTCCTGCAGCACCTTATGTACCCCCAACAAATAAAGAACTGGAGATTTTATTCCAACCGATGTTTGATGAATACCTAAAGCCTCCTCGTGTTGAAAGACCGATTTGTCTTGCTCCAGCAGTTCCTATTCCAGTCAATTCAGCCGGTACACCTTCTTCTACTACCATTGATCAAGATGCACCTTCTCCAAGTCATTCACCGTCATCTTCGGCATTACAATCTCCAAGTTTACAACAAGGCATTGCAGCTGAATCTACTATAATTCAGCCGGTACACCTTCTTCTACTACCATTGATCAAGATGCACATTCTTCAAGTCATTCACTGTCATCTTCGGCATTACAATCTCCATCTTCACAACAAGGCGTTACAGCTGGATCTACTGTCATTAAAGACAATCCTTTTGCTCATGCTGACAATGATCCCTTCGTAAAAGTGTTTGTCTGGAACCTATTCTAAAGATCATCATTCGGGTGTTAGTTAACGGAAATCAAACTATGTCACTCAACCACATCATCATCTCTAGAAATGAAGCAAGGATCACCCCCTTGATAATGTCATTGGCAATCCCTCTCGACCGATATCTACCAGAAAACAACTTGCAACCGATGCCTTGTGGTTTCTGTATAACTCTATAATGTCAAAATTCGAACCAAAGAGCTTCAAATCTGCCATTACTGAAGATTGCTGGTTTCAAGCCATGCAAGATGAGATTCACAAATTTGTTCGCTTCTAAGTATGGGAAATTAGTTACCACCACCAGACTGTGTATGATTTATAGTCTCAGTGGTTTACAAAGTATAGCTTGATGAGTTACGATAATGTTTTGAAAAACAAGGGCAAGGTTAGTGGCCAAGGGTATCGAAAAGAGGAGGGAATTGATTTCGAGGAAATCGTTGCACGGCTTTGCTACGCAAGCGAGGCTATAAGAATTCTTCATCGCCATGTCGCCGTAAAAAAACATGGCCATCATATCAATGGATCGTACAAGACAGCATTCCTTAATCGCGAGTTGGAAGGAGAAGTCTATGTTAGTCAACCAGATGGTTTTGTAGATCAAGGACATACGACACAAGTTTTTCATCTGAAGAAGGCTTTTGTATGGTTTAAAGACAAGGCTCTTCGGGCGTTGTATGACCACCTTGTCACGGTTTATTCTAGACCAAAAGTTTTCCAAAGAGGAGGGGGGGGGGGTGCCATTGACCTGACAATTATTCACTCTGAAAACAGGCAAAATATTCTTCTTGTTCATAATATATCGTAATATGATTTCATATTTGCCTAGACCGGACCCTTTTTAAAGGCATGGGACTATTTTCCAATGAGATCAAGGCTTGCCACTTGTAGTCTCAAAACATTACGCTCTTGTTCAAGAATGTCGTTATACCCCTTAACGGAAGCAACTTGGCCTCAAAGTGAACCCTCAACAGCTTCAAGGCTGGAAACACGAGAACGGAGTTGGGCTACCAACACAGACTCCTCCTTTGCTTTCAGTAATTGGGACCTCAACTCTTCAATCTCCTTATCTTTCGCCCCCAATAAACTATCTTTCTCCTCAGCAAGGGATTTCCATTTCTTTTTCTCCAAAATGTTGTACTCCGCACGCATTCTCACCTCGAAGATCAAACTTAAATTGCGTACGGCAGACACATTGAACTCAGCAAATAATTGTTCATGCTCCATTCCGTGAACAGTTTTGAAGAAAGCAGGAGGACTGAAATGATCAATCATATTGGCACAAGAACGCCCATCATTAAGCTCAAAACCCTTGGTCACGGTCCACTCGGGAACATAGATTTCCTCCAAACTAGCATTTGTAACATCCTCCGCACGAATACTCCCGGCAGCAAAACCACTACCTGACCTTCCTGTAAAAAGACTAAGAGTACGATCTGTCTTCTCAGATGAACTAGAAGAACCAAAAACGGACGGATGCGGTACACTCTTATCCTTTCCAACATCAGCAGGAATAGCAACTGTAGTAGCAATGGTAGTCACAGCGGTGGCCTCAGTCATCACCGGAACAATGGACCTAACAAAGGAATCACCCTCAGGACCCGCGGAATTAGTAGCTGAGTGATGAGAAGAATCAGATAAAACAACAAACCTTACGGAGGGACCCACAGTTCGCAAAGAAGGACCAGTCACGGAGTTAGTGTGGTCTCTGCCCTCCTCCAAAGGTAAAGCTGTAACGGAGGAAGTAATAAAGGGTAAGGTAGGAAAAGCTGGGACACCCTGTTCTACCATTAATCGAGAATCTTAGAGCAACCAGTTAAGAACACTAGGGGACTTACCTCCAGTAGCAGATCCACCAGTGGTTCCATAATCAGCTCTCAACCTTTTAGGTGGATGGGAAGCGGAAGACGTCTTCTCACTTCCACGGGTTACCCTCTTTTTCTTTGTACGTTTGGGCCTAGGTGTTTCAGTTTCAACATGATCCGTGATAGGCACGATTGGTTCAACATTATCCTGACCACCAACGGAATCAAACCCATGATCTCCACCATCACCAACACTTGCATCTCCAACAAATTCTCTCTCTACGCTAGCCGACAACTCTCTGGAAGAACGAACCACCGAGGTCGGAAGTAGGGTCACGGTAAGATGTTTAGCCACCGTAACTATAGGCCTTTCATTTTCAGTCCTTGCTCTTTCAACAATCCTCACCTTACGGGGGTCAGCGGTACGAATAAAAGCATTCAAATCCATCTCTGCAAAGGACAACAGGGAAAAAGAGTAAGGAAACAAGAAAAACAGAAAAAACAAAAACAATAATCAAAGTCTGTACGGAAAATAAGACCCACCCTCTCCGTTCTTATACTCAAAGTGGGGGTAAGTATCTTTACTCAAAAGGTAATTACGGCTTATGCCAACCCAGCAAAGAAATTCTCCCGGGAACCTAAGGAACGGAGAGGCTTGAGCGATAAGGGTATTAACATGCTCCACATTATATTCAGAGGGGGCAGGAGCTCGATCTTTGACAATGTTTGTACCCGAAAACCAACCAAACCTAGCATTGGCAGGAACTACAAACTCATCTACCCAGAAAAAGTGATCGTTCCAATTCTTGACAGAATCTAAGTTCTTAGAATAGCAAGCACGGACGTTTGGACGTTTGGTAAAACCAAACCAACCATTCTTATAATTGTATGTATAAAAATACCGGAACAGACCAACGCTAGGATCAATATTGCAAACGCGACACAGGATTTCAAAATGAGAAACCTTGGCAGATCCAAATACAGACAATTGGGAAAACGGAATGCGGAAGTGAGTGAGAACAGACACGAAGAAGGTAGAAAACGGGATACGATAGTTGGCATAGTCGAAGAATCGGGTATACATTCCAACTTTACCAGCTGGTCTTTCATGCATAGTGGCATTAGAGCTTGGCAATTGAGGATGAACTTCCTCCGGAACAAAATATTTTGCACAAATAGCATCAAGATGTTCTTGTGTAAGAACACATTTAAGGGATGTAATACTGCCTATACTAAAAGAGAAGCAAAGAGGTTAACCTGAATGAAAACGAACTTTTAGAATAAAAGAGGCTGTGCAACTAAAAAATCTTGAAATTTGTTAACAATGGTGGAAAAGTGAAAGAGATGAAAAAAGAAACAGTGGGGGCATGAATCGACTATTTATACCCATGGTATATTTAAGTCAGGTAAAGGTAGGATGATGACACGTGCCAAGACACCTCCCAATCAACGGTACAAAGACAAAGTAAAAAGATGATGATAACAGCTGGATATGGGACCCAGGTGGTCAAATCACGCAGAACATAAAGGGACACGAAGAACCCACGTAACCAACGACAAACAGCCAAAACGACGCAAAAGACGCGGAACAAGGCAGGAACAAAAGAAAATCTGATCACGGAACTCTAGTCTAGTAACGCTCTCCGCACGTTATAATTGTACCGTGTACAGTAAGCGAACTAGACTGGAGGGACTTGATGACGTATAGGATGAACACCAAACTTACTGGGCTTAGTTCATAATATACACATATGGGCCCATGCCCAATACAACAAATAGCCGGACTACTAAGCCTGACATGGGTCACGCTCCGGATATTCCAAAGACGCGCGTGAGTACCTTTTAAAGCCGCACCCGTTGCACCTCCGCGGACAAACACGGACTGCGGAAGGATACTCACGTCCGCAGACACGATTACACGTGGACCCTTGCCCGACAAGGGACCCACTCCGGCTACTAACAGTCGCAAGCGAAATATTAGGAAACCCTAGTATTAGGCTTGCCTATAAATAGGGGTCATTTCACATCCCAAAAAGGTACACTCTGTCTGATCATTAATACACACATATACTCTGACATTTTCTCTGACAAACATGTATACTTACTCTCACGCCGGAGCTTAATCGTGGGGTCCGCCCCGCGGTAAGGCTAACGGTTTACTCTCATTTGTGCAGATTATCTCTTCATTAATTGGATTAGTACAAGATCTACATCATAGCCCGTTCACCGGCCCAATCCACCAAATGATCTAGACCCATATTCACCCCCATACACGATTTTTTTACTAACAATAACCAATATATTGTTAAATAAATAGTGAAGCTGACAGGCATTAACAACTAACTAGCGATTATTTTATAATTATAAAAATTTATTTTTGATGTATTTGCGGTATAGTTGACAAACCATCTGTCTAGTTATTGTAAGTAACACATCATCCTAGTGGTTTCGGAGTAACTCATTAAACAAGAGGTGGTAAGTTTAAAGTACGGTTACGTCAAAAACTTCGTGACATAACCAGCGTGCATTACAAAAATGAATGCATCTCTTGTCAGTTTTTTTTTTTTTCTAGTAAAAATGGAAATTCAATCTTACTATTTTTAATTTATTTTCCTTCCTACCATATACACTCCTTGAATATGGATCATGTATCCGATAACAACTTGGAGTTTTCTCATCATTAGTTTGTTTTTTAGTTATATTGTTTGATTTTTTATTTATAAATGACAAAATACAATGCGTGTCCAATTGTATTTTGTTTTTCTTAAACTTGTGGTGCGTGACAAAAGGTCGGGTGAAAGATACGAAGAAAAAAATCGATAAAGATAATGGTGGGTTAGTGGTTGTGGAAAATAATGATAATGACTTAAAGAAATTTATTAGTTATAATATAAAATTGGTAATATTCGTGATTAGTTTACTGATCATTAATTTATGTTTGCTTTCAATATGAGGTGTCTCCTCGATATTTTTATATTACTAGTTGAATATTTAATCAATCTCACAAAGTATTGTTTATGTGTATCAAATAATTGGTTGCTTAAACAACGACAAATAAAAAAAGGACAACAACATGGTCATCACTCTAAATTAACGTACAAAATGACACTCTACTTCATAAAGCGATAGTGAAATAAGATCCGGAAAGATTGCTAGAACTAATCATCATTTTAGCAGATAGCGAGGGACATTATTGATGCAAATTTTACAAAAGAGTGTATGAGATTTTAAAATACACATTTTGAAATCAGCCTGTTCAACCGGTGAGCCGGACCAGATCCGGTTCGACAGTTCTTCCGATTAAACCGGGAAAAACCCGTGAAAACGAAAAGAGCCGAGAACTAAAAAAACCCGGCTCAATGTCGGGTTAGAATTTCAAAACACTGTAATGGCATGGCATGCAATGTTGTATGTCATGCAAGATTGTAAATCATTAGTCTTGAACGCACATTTAAATTATATTTCTTAGCCAACAACCAACATTTTACACAAACAAACATGGTTGCTCGTGCGTTGCTGCGGGGCGTTAATTATTTATTTTATTTTTTCAATTTTTTTTTGCATAGCGTAGGGCGGTTTTTGATTGCATAAGAGCTGGACTTTCCGCCGTTGCGGCGGGGTTTGTTTTTATGCGATGTGATTACATAGGCCGCGCGTTGCTGTGGGCCATAATTTTTGGCGAATCTGTTTCGAATGAATGTTGAGTGGAAATCTGTCCACGCGTTGCGGCGGGGCTAACTCGTATGTAACATAGGTTTTTTGTTTCGCGGACCATTTTTTTAACAATCACGGAATATTAAACTTCAACATTTTCTATTCGCATTCGAAGATCTTTCCGCGGGTGTTTTTGATCTGAATTAATTGGTAGGTATGTGTTATATATTTGATAAATAAAGTTTATTATATTAAATAGTCGTAAATAGGTAAAAGTTGAAGGTACGTTTTTAATTTTTTTTTCCTATTTATATTAAACTTCAACATTTTTTATAAAATCGTGCGTATGTCGGAAGCATGTTTTGTTCGCAATTCCAAGATCTTTTCGCGGATATTTTTTTATCTGAATGAGTCGGTAGATATGTGGTATATATTTGAGAAATAAAGTTTATTATATAAGAAAGTCGTAAATAGCTAAAAGTTGAAGGGCCGTTACGATTTTTTTTTTTATAAAGTTTGGGCCGGTCAGAAACGTTTGGGCCCGTTGTGGGCTGATGTTGTTTTGCGATATATATAATACGAGAGTGACTCACTTAGACTCTTAGAGGTGTACAGAAAAACCGGTTCATGAACTGAACTGGGAAAAAAAACCGAAACCGGTTTTTTTTAAAACCGGTTTTTTTGAAACCGGTTTCCCTCAAACCGAACCGGCGGTTTGTAACTTGTTTTAAAAAAATCGACCGGACCGGGTTGTAAACCGGTTAAAACCGGTTTTTAACCGAACCGGTTGCATAAAAACCGGTTGACTAACCGAACCGATTTTGCATTTTCTATATGAAAAAACCGGTTTATAACCGAACCGGTTTTAGTCAAAACCGGTTCTTTGACTGGTTGACTAAAACCGGTTCGGTTAAAAAACCGAACCGGTTTTTAAAAAAACCCGAAATGTTCACCTCTATAAAAAAAAACCGTTAAGGTTCACCTTTAAACTCAATTATCGTAACTTTAAGGATCAAAATTTGGCCCTTTTGCAAAATGGGAATGAATGGGCATTTATCAGTTTGATTACTTGTATTCGGCATTTGGGCTGTTAGTGGAGCTGTTACCATCGGCTTGGTGTAGGTTTGTCTTATCTCAGTCTATTTTGTGTGTGTTGGGGAACATACAGGTGCTTGAAATATTTTTTATATACAGTAGGTGAATATTCAATCTTAATCATTTTGTCAAAAACTCCTCAACTAATACGATCTCCAAGTTTAGGACTATATAAATATTGAAAATCTACAAGGTGCTGATGTAACTATAACCTTTGTAAAACTAGTTTTGAATTTCATATCTTATTTGTAAATAGATTAGAAGACTTTAAACTAGTTCGAAAATCCTGAATGGGTGGGAAAGTGGGCATTGAAAGTTCAACTACGCAATTCCGAGGTTAATCCCACAAAAAAAAGTAGTTGACTGACGTATTGTTTTCAATCTGACCGCGGCTAACGGCCACACAATAAGTAGCAGACTCAAGCCCAAGACCTGAAAGGATCCAAGATGGCCAGACACCGACCGCTACGCGGGAAGTATAACCTGCACACGACCGCGAGGAGCATAAACTCCGCGGCTCCGCAGGGATCATAACCCACACACATCCTTGCGGAGCACGCACTGCTACACGACAAACAGTCACCCGTGACTAAACCAAAAAGAGTAAGGAACAGAGCATGGGACTTCGGGGAAGAACGTCAACGTTCCTAATAAGGATAACAGACGATGATAACGATAACCTAAGTAGCTACGCTACAAAAGGTGGCAGCATCATCGATGTTGACCCCACAACAACAACCCTATTACCCACTGGGTAATAGGGTGAGCCTCGCCCCGTGACTCAGGCGTCCGACAGTGACACTCGCCTATTACACACATACTACTTATAACCAATACTTACTCTCACACACGAGCTTAATCGCGGGATTCCCCTCCCGCGGTAAAGCTAACAGTGCTATTTTTCTCAGCAGGAAGTCTTCAATTCATATTCACTTAGTACAATCGCTGCATCAAACTACGAGCTTATAGTCCCGCTGTAAGCACGTTATTCTCTACTAACCATATCACACTAATTTTGTACTAATAAGTTGGCGTCATGAGATCAGCTCGCAATCTCAAGTAAAAAACACAGCTAACAAAAAAAACACCAAACACAAGGGAACAACCCAAGCCAAAAAACAAAAGAACAAACGATAATATTGTAAGCTCGGCAAGAACTAATTAACGAAACCCTATCTCGGGTCATAATGGAAACCGAAGGAACTTGGATCGACCTATCCCAAACGGAATAGCAAAGGAACTCATGTTTGATATCCAAAGGAAAGACAAAGCTATATAGTGTAATTAGTCGTTGTTTAATGATCAAGGCTTTATCGTTAGAGATCGTATGACAACTGAATTACAACGTGTACGACTTTTTGGTACTTGGAGAGGAATGCTATTCGAACCAAGCCATATATAATTCCAAAAAGATACTAGTATGACTTTTTGGTACTCCAGCTTTTTTCTTTTTCTACAAAAATTTGTGTTTTTACGGTTGTTTTCATGCAAACTCTTTAAAAAACATGTAATGGTCAATTTTACTTTCTTTTTTCAAAAGCATTATATTTAAAATTAAAACTAGCAATATGTTAGGAATTACAACAGTTGCTACCAATATGACTTTAACACAACCACAATGATACTCGAGAACACGGTGTAAAGAAATTCTAAACATACTCGACCCTTACATCAATCATATGAAAGATCCAGACAAATAAAGATTACCCTCCGCTAATCGACCCAACGCAACACCTGACCACTTAAGGGCGTCAGTCGATAAGAAGCATGGAAGGCCATTTATTTATTTTCTTGTAACGAGTATGTAGGATTTGCATTTGACTATTTGACCTTTAATTCTAGTTGCAATTGTGTTTCACAACGATAGATAACTTATTTATAATTCATAAAATGTGTTGTGTTGGTGTTCTCTATTCGTGGTTCTTTTGCAACACATCTTAAGTCCAGTTTTATTTTAAAGGTATATTTTAGTTTGTATATTGGTTGGACATTTTCAAAAAATAGTTCTTTTTTTGAGCAAGTTCATAAAATAGTTTAGGGATTGACTTTCCTAAATTTTGATTTCTCTTTTAATGATGATTTAATGGATCATTTACGGCATAGGCCCTAATTGTTTTGGGCTCATCATATCAGATTGATCAAACTTTTTCATGATATATCAAAATCTCAAATTATAAATCATACATTTACCATCGTATAGTAGAAGCTACAGTGTTTCTACTGTACAATGGGCTCTCACTTTGGGCCTGGGCTCCTACTTTGGGCCGGCCCAAATATTATTATTATTATTTTATTATTTTTATTTTTGGCACAAAATAGGGGGGGAAAATATTACAAAAGTACCGATTCAACTTTAAAATAATCGACATAGTCACAAACGTACAACTTTAGATTGCATTAAACGGTTTCATTTAAAAAAAACCGATATAGCAAAAAAAAATAAAGCTTTAAACATGAGCCCAACACATAAGCCCATATTAAAAAAACAAACTATTAAACATGAAAACAAAAAAAAAAGAATTCGCAAAAAAATAATAATTTACCGCCCCGCAACAACGCGCGGGACATAAACTCATATAAGGAAAAAAAACAAATTATTAAACATGATACCGAAAAAATAAACTCGCACTATTAAACATGAGACCGAAAAAATAAACCCGCACAAAAAAAAAGAAGCAAAAAAGCAAGAGCAAATGAAAGAATTACCAAAAACACAAAGTTAATAAATGAAAGCTTCAAGCCAGGAGACTTGGTGGTAACGGAGCAACGAAGCAGCGTGTATAAATATACTGGGAAAAGTAGGACCTAAGTGTGAAGGCTCTACAAAGATCACGAAGCACTTGGGAAGAGGATCGTACAAGTTAGAAAGACATACAAGTTAAAAAAGAGGCTCGTACTAACCTGTATGTTTGCAATCTTCAAGCAGTTTATAAAACAAAAGGTAACACCAACCATCGGACTCTGGTGATGTGAAGGAGCTTTTCTCTTTATAGCCTGGTATTATTTTTTAATATCGTGTAATGTACCATTAATTTCAATGAAAAAGTGAAGATTAGCTACCATTCACAAGTAATCTTTGAAAATTCAACTTATTACTGTAATAGTCATTATTGTGATTAACCGCGCACACACGAGGCATGTCACCATAAATGTTATTCCGTATAACAAAAGGATGAGTAAACCTCACAAATTAACTTCAAATACATAAGAGGTATTGCAAACCCATAACCGAGAATAAACCACAAAATATTCAAAACAAGAATATCCTACTAAAGATTCAACTTGATATAAAAAGATAACAGCAACATTACAAAGCACAGACATGTTCAAAAGTTAAAAGGCGTTACAAAGATGGTTAAATACAGAATAACCGCCACAAAAATGCCACATAACGGCGCGGTGTAAAAAGCACCAATAACGGTATAATAATATAACAAAACGGGTCCCTAACTGTTAATACCGCAGCCATTTTAATTACAAAAAAACCACAAGGTCACATGAACCGACGGAGAAACAAGCAAATGCACTAGAGACAACATCCCTAGCTATTATTTCCATCTAAAAACGCAAGAACAAAGATCACCTCCGGTTGAAGCACAATATTTTCTTCACATTTCTGGCCCCGTAGTAACTTCTTTCGAACACATCCACCAGTCAGGATTTTTCAAATCTTCTCATAGACAGAAGGACCAGAATGGGGAAGCGATGACCACGGTAGATAAACGTTGGTACAGGAACTACAACCGAGCTCAATCAAGCCTCAGCGGACAAAGAAGATCTATATGAGACAAGAGACATCTTTTAATAAAGGGAGACACTCAACAAGATTTCTTTCCATCTTCTCCACCCTTCCGCGGCAAATATCCAAAGCAACGGACAAAGCTTGGCTCCCAACAACAACCCTATCCTACTTGTGATGATACGAGAACCATCAATTGACTCACTTACAGGTTTCGAAGATCAGGCATCCCTAAGGCCTCTGCCACGGTATCATCCAAGCGAAGAAGATCCATAACATCCCATGTGCTGGCATCCTTTTTATTGGATAGTTCCTGAAGAAGCGGAAAGTCCAAGTCACAAAGATCACAGACAGCAGAATTAAAGTCAACCTTCGCGGAGGGAATGTAAGCTTCAAGGTCAGTTAAACATCTGCCAGCTTGTCCTTGCGTCATTCCAGCGCCAAGCCCCCGCATTCCCTTCCTTTCTCTATAGCACTACGCAAAAGCATGTCCAGAGCCTCATGATAATCATCTAATTGAGACACTTAGCCCATAAGAAGCTTCATCCGTTATTTAAGTACTCAGCTACGTCCTGCAACACTTAGAGAGGTGCGGAAGAAGAACACTCTGGAACGCATACAACACCTGTGAAATCAGCAACAATCTCGGCTAAACCTAGTCCAGGACTCATAAGGTTTCCTGAAACTCCTACTAACCTTTCATGTTCTCCCATAAAGATCGTAGCTCTCACTAGAAGGACCACGACGAAGTTTGCAACTCGTGTACCTAAAAAAAATTAATAAATAATATATGTAAGAAACAACACGTGAGAAAGGGAAATACAAAAATTCCAGAAAAAATAGCTAAAGACATAAACACGTACCTAACTTACAAGACCTTGGTTCTGGGACCTCAAAGAAGAAGAAGTGATTTCAAGTCAGAGAGTTTCATGGTCCTTTCAGCACGGTAACTTCGAAGGCTTGCCACTTGTAGTCCAAAACGTTACGCTCTTGTTCAAGAAGCGATATATTCCCCTTAACGGAAGCAACTTCGCCTCGAAGTGACCCCTCACGAAAGCTTCAAGCGGAAACACGAGAACAGTTGGCCTACCAACACTACTCCCGCCTGTGCTTTCAGCAATTGGGACCCTCAACTCTTCATTCTCCTTATGCCTTCGTCCCCAACAAACTATCTTTACTCCTCAGCAGGGATTTTCCATTTCCTTTCTCCAAATGTTGTACACACGCACCATGCATTCTCACCTCTCGGACTCAACTTAAATTGCGTCAGCGGGCACATTGAACTCAGCAAATAATTATTCATGCTCCATTCCGCGAACAGTTTTGAAGAAAGCAGGAGGAGTAAAATGATCAATCATATTAGCACAAGAACGCCCATCATTTAGCTCAAAACCCCTTTGGTCACGGTCCACTCGGGAACATAGATTTCCTCCAAACCAGCATTTGTAACCTCCTCCGCACGAATACTCCCGGCAGCAAAACCACTACCTGACCTTTCTGTAAAAAGACTAAGAGTATGATCCGTCTTCTCAGATGAACTAGATAAACCGCAAAACGACGATGAGTCACACTCTTATCCATGCAACATCAGCAGAATATCAACTGTAAGTAGCAATGTTAGTCACAGCGCTTGCCTCATCATCAACGAACAAAGACCTAACATAGAATCACCCTCAGGACCCGCGAATTAGTACTATGATGAAAGAATCAGATAAAAACAACAACCTATGCGAGGACCCACAGATCGCAAGAAGGACCAGTCACGATTCAGTGGTCTCCGACCCTTCCTCCAAAGGTGAAGCTGTCCACTGGAAGTAATAAAGGGTAAGGTAGGAAGATGCTGGACAATCCTGTTCCTAACCATTGATCCGGAATCTTAGAGCAACCTGTTAAGAACACTAGAGGGACTTACTCTAGTACGGATCCCACCATGTGGCCATAATCAACTCTCAACCTTTATGGACTGGGAAACGGCAAACTCTTCTCACTTCCACGTTACCCTCTTTTTCTTTTGTAACGTTGGGCCCACGTTCAGGTTCAACATGATACCTGATAGGCATGATTTGGTTTACAAATTATCCTACCACCAACGAATCAAACCCCGATCTCCACATCACCCGTCACTTGCATCTCCAACAAATTCTCTCTCTACGCTAGCCCACAACTCTCCGGAAGAACGAACCACCGAGGTCGAAGTAAGTCCACGGTAACATGTTATCCCACCGTACGATTGGCCTTTCATATTTTAGCCCTTTCCTCTTTTCACAATCTCACCTTACGGGTCAGCGTACGAATAAAAAAGCATTCGAAATCATCGTCTGCAAAGGACATAACAGGAAAAAATAGGAAACAAAAAAACAGAAAAGAACAAAAACAATAATCAATAGTGGTGTACGAAATAAGACACACCTCTCCGTTCTCTCTCATACTCAAAGCGGGGTAAGTATCTTATTCAAAGGTAATTACGCTTATGCCAACCCGCAAAGAAATCTACCGTGACCAAAGAACGGAGAGCTTGAGCGATAAGGTATTAACCGATTGCTCCACATTATATTCAGAGGGGGCAGGAGCTCGATCTTTGACAATGTTTGTACCCGAAAACCAACCAAACCTAGCATTGGCAGGAACTACAAACTCATCTACCCAGAAAAAGTGATCGTTCCAATTCTTGACATAATCTATAGTCTGGAATAGCAAACACGGACTTTGGACGTTGGTAAAAACCAAACCAACCATTCTATATTGTTGTATAAAATACCGAATAGACAACACAAGGATCAATATTGAATAACGCGGCTCAGGATGATCAAAAATGAGAACCTTGGCAGACCAAATACAGACAATTGGAAAACGAAATCAAGTAGTGAAAACAACACGAAGAAAGGTAAGAAAACGGGATACAATAGTTAGCATAGTCGAAGAACCGGGTATACATTCCAACTTTACCAGTTGGCCTTTCATGCATAGTGACATCAGAACTTGGCAATTGAGGATGAACTTCCTCTGAAACAAAATATTTTGCACAAATAGCATCAAGATGTTCTTGTGTAATAACACATTTAAGGGATGTAATACTGCCCATAATAAAAGAGAAAAAAAAATATTACAAAAGTTCCGATTTATTCAGATAAAAAAAATACCCGCTGAAACATCTTCGATACCTAATAACTTTAAAATAACCGATATAGTCACAAACGTACAACCCATTATATTAAAAAAAACCATATAGCAAAAAAAAAAAAACACTTTAAACATGAGGCCCAACACATAAGCCATATAAAAAAAATTATTACTAATATACACATTTGTCACTGTCGTTTTGACAGTGAACCAATTTGCTACAGTATCGGGCTCCCATTTTGGGCCAGCCCGATTTTAGTTTTTCTTTTTTAATTATTTTGTTTTTGTTTTTTTTTAATTTGTATGCACAAAGTAGGAGGGGAAAAAAATATTACAAAAGTTCCGATTTATTCAGATAAAAAAAATACACGCGAAAACATCTTCGATACCTAATAACTTTAAAATAATCGATATGGTCACAAACGTACAACACATTATATTAAAAAAAACCCATATAGCAAAAAACAGACAACACTTTAAACATGGGGCTCAACACATAAGCCATATAAAAAAAATTATTACTAATATACACATTTGTCGACAAACTAGCCTAAAATTCGCATAAAATATGGCCCAAAATGTGGCCCAAAGTAAAAAAAATACAAAACGGTCCCTTAACTTTTAACTATTTACGATTTTCTTACACAAAAAATCCCGTAAAAAAATTAACAAAAAAAAACACGTCAAGTTTTTATTGTTCACAACTTTTTTACATTCATCGGCCCTAATAAAAAGATATCGAACCGTCCCAAAAAAAGAAAATATTTCGGGACAAATTAACCCGGTTCCCAACGCAATAAAAATTCCGAATCATACAAAAAAAAAAATATCCCTGGGAAAAAAATTAGCCAAAAAAAAAACCAAAAAATAGCCTAAAATCTTGGGCCCAAAGTAAAAAAAAATACAAAACGGACCCTCACCTTTTAACTATTTACGATTTTCTTACACAAAAATTCCCGTAAAAAAATTCATAGCCCGTTCACCGGCCCAATCCACCAAATGATCTAGACCCATATTCACCCCATACACGGTTTTTGTACTAACAATAAGTATGGCAATTTCGTATTAACAATATAAGTTAACAAATTCGTTCATAATAAGGTATTACTTTCCTATTAACTTGCCTTTTCTATTCAACACTTTCCTATAAACTTGTTTCCATAATAAGGAATGTAATTACTATATTACACATTCAGGGACAAATCCACTGTCGTTTTGACAGTGGATCTACAGTTCTACAGTAACGGGCTCCCATTTTGGGCCAGCCTGATTTTGGTTTTTTTTTTTTTTAAATTTGTATGCACAAAGTAGGAGGGGAAAAAATATTACAAAAGTTCCGATTTATTCAGATAAAAAAAACCCGCGGAAACATCTTCGATACCTAATAACTTTAAAATAATCGATATGGTCACAAACGTACAACCCATTATATTAAAAAAAACCCATATAGCAAAAAAAAACAACACTTTAAACATGAGGCCCAACACATAAGCCATATAAAAAAAATTATTACTAACATACACATTTGTCGACAAACTAGCCTAAAATTCGCATAAAATCTGGCCCAAAATCTAGCCCAAAGTAAAAAAAAAAACTAGCCCAAAATTAGCCTGAAATCTGGCCCAAAGTAAAAAAAAAAATACAATCCCTCAACTTTTAATTATTTACGATTTTCTTACACAAAAAATCCCGTAAAAAATTAAAAAAAAAAACACGTCAAGTTTTTATTGTTCACAACTTTTTTACATTCATCGGCCCAAAAAAAAAGATATCGAACCGTCCCAAAAAAAGAAAATATTCGGGAAAAAATTAACCCGTCCCAACGCAAAAAAAAAATTCCCGAATCATACAAAAAAAGAAAATATCCGGGAAAAAATTAGCCCCGCCGCAACGCGCGGGCTCTTTTGCTTGTTAAAATACAAAAATAATTAAAGTTCAAAAGTTTACTATTCCTATACAAAGTCGAATTCCAAGTCGGTGGCCCTAATGCCCTATAAATTGAGCATATATACCTTCGCAACAATTCGTTCATAAATCATAATAAACTAAAACCATCTTCTTCGTCACCTATAAACTAACCTATCGATTTTCAACTCATAAGTTTGTGCAATGGATTCTCAGCTTTGTTTGGAGATGATCATCGAGATTCTTTCACGAGCATCGTTAAAGACTCTCGATACCATGCGTTGTACCAACAAAGAGCTCGATACCCTCACACACAACCCGTATGTTCTTGATTTGTACAAGAAAAGAAACAACATTGTATCCGGTTTTCTTGTACGAAGCATGAAGGACAATAGAAACATCAACTGGTTTGCACCATCACCTAATACAAGTAACCTAGATCTTGGTTTTCTACCGGAGGATGCTCGTATTCTTGCAACTTCTGAGCAAGGAATCATAGTTTTTGAGAGTCCACATCCTCAGATCTATTACAAAGTTGTGTATCATGTTTGTAAACCAGCCACCAGGCAAGTTTGGTCTTTGCCGAATCCAAAAACTAGCTACTTGACCACCAAGGTTGCAATTGTCATCTTGGGTTTGCAGCCATCATTGCATTACAAGATTCTTAGATTATCTCAACATAAAAAAGAACCGTAAGTGTCTACTTATCCATATTACCGCCAAGTATAGATTTTCATGTAAATAGTTAGCATGCAAACATTCTAATCTCTTCCTGATTTTCTTGTTACAGTGTTTTGACAAGGCGTGGACAACTGTACAATACATATTGTTGCGAAGTCTTTGATTCCGTGAAAGGTAAATGGAGACTCTTGGAGCTTTTAATGGTTCCTTTTGGAGTTATAATAAGTCATAAACCAATGATCACCACAAGGGGTTCCGTATACATGTTACTGGATAACAATGAAATCTGGAAGTTTGATGTACGTTCGGAACAGTGGACTACCTTTCTGCCACCTATTCAAACCCTCAACTATGGATTTCACAATTCAAATAATCTCGTTAAGTATGGGGGGAAGTTGGGGTTCACTTGTAAGCCACCAAATGGCTTTTGGGAGCTTTGGGTTCTTAATGACGGTGAATCGTGGGAGAAAGTAGATCTTTTTGATGAGAATGAAGATATTCAAAAAGAGCAACTACATGCCTTTTATGATTTAGAAACAACTGTTAGCATGTGTCCATATAGAAGTGAGATTGTATATCATAGGTTTAAAGGCAAAAAAAATATCAACAAAGTCGTGTTAAGTGGTAATTTTTGGCCTCGCGATGTGTTCTTCATCCGATCGGATTTTGAGACGGTGGTTTTGTAGGGCAGACATATGGATTTCAAGTTTGTTGGTTCAAGTATGGAAACTAGTTTGATTTTTGGATTTTTCGATTTTAGAATAAGGATATCGGGTTTTACCATTTGTATCTATGATATCGGGTTTATGACTTTATGTAATCGAATTGGTATTGAAGTATGTTCTGTATGGTCGTATCATATTTCGTCTTCCATTCTCTTTCAATTGTGTGGGATTTTCAATTTTATAAAGAGCATCTATATATACTGCCTATGGCTATATGGAGTTTACCCGAAAGAAAGTGTTTTATGTTTTTGTTAGAACATTTTTAGTCAGAGCCCATAAGGTTTATAAGTTCTTCTACAGTGACGTAACAAAATAAAGTTCAGAAAGTGACAAATGTATGTTAAATCAATAGAAATTGAACTAACGAGAGAGCTTCGTTTAAAATTAAGTATTTTATTGGTTAATTGAAAGTTAAAATTCAAATTCTCTATGTTAAATCTAAAAAGAACAAAAAATAAGCATACAAATATAGATGTTGATTTTGTAAAAAGTAAAATAAAAAAAGGGGTATAAAATTAATTAATTTTTAATTAGAAAATGAAAATTTTATGTGAAATTTATTTGGGATTTGTTACGGATTAGGTGATAAGCATAATGGTGAATTTGGGGCTGTTTTCTGAGATCTAGTCTTTAATGTCAGTGAATGTGAGATTTAGGATACCTTATTAATTTATTATACTCAATGGGGTCAGAGTTTGGTTGTGTGTGGCTCTGAGCCGGTTCTTGGTTCGGGAAATGTGAAGAAAGGTCTTCTTTTGACCGCTTTTCATGAAGGTGATGAGCTCGTATGGGCGGGAGTTTGTCTGTTTCGGTTGGGTTTAAAAGTGAGTATAACTATTATGTAGTGGATGATGCGAAAAATGTATTGAGGTGGGAGATTGAGAATAAGCGGAAGTTGGTGTTGCCGGATGGAGTTGAAAACGGGAAGGTTTCATGATCTTTGGCAGGTATACATAAAACGCCCTTTTTCAGAAAATAATTTGTTAAATTTTCTTCGTATGAAGAAACTCATCATTTATTGTAATGGAATGCTTGAATGGAGACCGATAGCGATAGTCTCCCTTTTAAGAATGCATTCAAGGATGCAATTTTTAGCAAGAGTAGCAGTTTGGCTATTGAGAAGTCACTTGGTGTAGTTCATAATAAGTTGAAAAACGAAGGTAATATTTATCATATTCCATGTTGATGTAAAAATACATTTTCTTGAATAACTAATCGACACATATTGGTAATCTAATGTCCATTCTTTTCAGATTCGGTTATTGTTCAGTTCAAGATATGCTGCCCAAGTATAGCAGAAGGAACATCGGTACTAGTTGTCTTTTTTGCTCTCCAAAAGATATACAAACACATAACTCTAATGGGGCCCGTTTTCTTGTTGCAGATATATGTGATTCGCAATTCGGTTGAGCTGGGAAAATGGAAGGTTCAAGATGGACAGAAACTAGTTATGCTAGTGAATCTGTTTGGCAAGGAGACTGTCTAGTACCAAAGGGTGCTTTCCCTTTAAAATATAAATACTGTAAATACGGGAAGAATGGTAATTTCTCACTAGAGAATGGTTCAAATCGGGAAGTTGCTGTTGACGTTTCAGCCAGTGGACCAACTTACCTTATTCTCTCAGATGGCATGATGCGAGTAAGATTTTGGATAATTATTTTTACCTTTTTCTAATGTGTATGAAAATCGGTTTTTCTTAATGTGCTATGTTTATATGTTATAATTTAAAGGAAATGCTATGAAGATGTGGGAGTTGGAGAGTTTCTTGATCTGAAATTAGTTGTGGACTGGGCTGTTGACTCTGGATTCCATTTACTTCAGCTGTTACCGATAAATGATACTTCTGTGCTCAAGATGTGGTGGGATTCATATCCATACAGGTAAGAATCTGCTTGCAAACTGAAAAGCTATATTCAACCGGCGTGTATTTAGAAAATGAATTACTATAACATAAATGATGTTGTTTAGTTTCTGAAAATATATTTTCACTGCTTATGGTGTTGTGTTTTCAAAATATTATACATTGTCATAAGTTTTATATTTTCCATTCTATTATCTTGCCATGCAGCTCGCTCTCAGTATTTGCATTGCGCCCGCTATACCTCAGACTTCAGGCACTTTCAGAAAATATACCAGATGGTATCAATGTAGGTCCCACTACTTCATTCATACAGTATTTACTATCTAGGATATATATGTATTTGAGAGTGGCAAATTCAACCTATTTGCTTATGAGTGGGTCGTTTGGGTTATGCTCATCCCTAATGGGTCAAACGGGTAGAGTCAAAAGAGTTGTTAAAAAGGAAATGGGCCAAATGGGTAAAAAGTTGTTCTATTTTTTATAAATGCTCACAACTTCCTAAATTGTTTTAATAAAAAACTTTGCTGTTTACTTATTAAAGGAGTCCAAACTTTTGGACAAAAAGTGTCTTCGGGTCAACCAAACCTGACTCCAATCAGGTACAAATATTTACAGTTTTCGACCCATTTTTACCCATGTATTCCTCTTCAAATAACTTATTGCTAACCTCCAGGACAAATATACCCCGGTCTCACAAAACACGTGTCCTTTCTTAACAACAATCTTTGTCAGTTTATGTTTATTTTCCTTTTTGAATAATCAGAATCTGTCAAAGAACGACATATCCAATCATAATCTCTTACAAAGTATACTATCAGACCTGATTATGTGATTCTGATGATTCAAAAGCACATACAGTAAATCTTTTTGATGCATACATCCAAATACTCCTTCATCAAATATTTAAAATACACATCAAGAGAGGAACGATAAGGCCCAAACAAGTCACAGTCAAGTCAACAAATTTATATGCAACGATGAAATGACAAATATGTGATTTAACATATTGAACTTGTGTTCCTTTTAGGTGTTCACGTGACCATGGAATCCTTGTTGAAGGATAAGGAACTTACAACAGAAATTAAAGGACTTGTTCGCTCGAGTGCAAGATCCTATCCAGGTCAAGAAGAAATACAACTAGCTGGAGTTGCAAACCTATCAGTGGTTCCTGAAAAGCAGCAAACTGCCAACGAACAAGATAAGATTCATCTCCCAAGCCAAAATCCAAAAATCACAAGCACAGCAGTTCTGTAAGGCTGTTTTACGAGTTTTATATTATCCCACAAGCCATTTGACTTTTATTGACTTTCTGTTATGGATCATATCACCATATATAATCATGTAAATCTTGGCGTTGGAGTCATTGAAAGCAAATGCTGCAATAAAAGTTTTATGTTTTGGTTCATAAAAGTTTTGTTAATCAGTCATTTCCTTCCTTATTGTTTGAGTACATCACATCATTGATTCGGCGTGTTAATATATCTTAAGTACATCTAATCGATCGCGATGTAAACTCCAAATGTGTTTCTGGAACAATATGTAGCTTAGAATAAAAGGTATGGTGAAGAGGTTTTCCTCCTCATTTGGGCCCCACCGGGTGCCACCTCACTTTAACACTCACAATTCAAAATACCCCATTACCCATAACAAGTTTTAACCTCCTCATTTGGGCCCCACCCACACTCTCATTTAGTTATAATATTAAACTTATACATTTTTGTGTTTTGTCCTTTTCTTCCTCACTTCCCCGACGAGAGCATAAATGAGGAGCAATGAGGAGCTACCTTGGTGTGGTGGCAAGCAAATGGCGAGTGGTGAGAAGGTGCCACGTAGGAAGTGGCGAGCTCACTCCTCACCATACCGTATGCTCTTAGAAAGCTTAGACATAGGACATGACAAGCAGTTATCCACACTACACTTAGACAATGACATAGGCAAATCTTTCATATATTGCAATTTTTAATCGGAAACATGTCCAAGTCTATGATGCCACGTTCCATATGAACCTTTATCTAGTGAAACATAATTACTTACAGCTGACAAATCTATCTTACCAAGTGTTGTAGTAACCAAAGTAGTAAAGATACTATCAACCTCTTCAAGTGGCACATTCACAAGATGATACAACCCAGCTTTCTTCTTACCCAATCCCTTCACTTTCTTGGTTGCCAAGTCTTGAACAACACAAAACAAGGATAAAAGGACACTACACACTGATCATCTTTGTGAGTTTAGGGACAAACAAGAGACTGAATTTGAATGAAGGAACCATCAAAACATCTTTGAGCAAAAGATCATTTTGCAGTCTAACTTTTGCAACATGTGAAATGACAGAAGTGTTACCATCTGGCAGTCTTATTTGTGGCTTAATTTTCAGCAAAATCCATTATATGGTCATTTTCAGGGTCATATGATTACTAGCACCAGTATCATAAATCCAATCTTCAAGCATATCTAATTGACTATTAAGACATGCTATACCCGCAGAAAATTTGTGACAAAATCCATCGTCTGCATCAACATCAATCCTCATCTGCACACTCCTCAACAGCTGTTCAGATGGTTGGGATGTAAAGCTGATATTGCCACTTTCAACATGAGCAACAATCTTTGGTGCAAACTAATTCTTAGACGGCTTGTTTGCAATCAATTTTGACTTAGGATACCAAGATGGATACCCCACTTTCTCCCAACACTTTTCAGGAGATGCCACTAATGTTGCCACTTGTCCTTCATGAATTCATTTGCTGTACTATGCTGTGGACTCAAAAAAATGGAACCAAACAATACCATATGAGACTCTTCTTCCTGCAACATTGAACATGCATTTTCTACACTTGGCAACGGGACCATCAACAGCAAGCAACTGACTCCTCAAATTACCATAATGCTCATCAAGACCATTCGAAAATTGAATCAACCTCCACTCTTTTTGTTGACTCAATGCAGTTAAGAAAACAGAGATCTCAAGAGTAACATTAATGGGAGGTAACACATTCACATTATCCATCTCTTCCCACACACACTTCATCTTAGTTAAATACTCACTTATTAAACCACCAGATTGACTAATTGCATAAGTGTCCTTATTCAATTTGTACTTTCTGGAACCATCACTTAATGCAAATCTTTTCACCAATTGTGACCACATAACATACCCTAATATCCAACATATCACCATATTATTACACGTGTCCCACAATTCAGAAAGATTAGCATCAGTGATTGAACGGAGAACAATGCCTTCGATAAAACCCAATTTTCTTTTTGTATAAAGTCCAATCTTAATAGCACGACGCCATGCCTGAGAGTTTTGAGAACCAACAAGCTTTTCTTGAATAGTCAATGAATTAAGGCAATCAGAAGGATGAAGATACAACGGATTTGAAACACAACAGGAGAATTTTGATTAACAGCAGACATCTTGATTGATCAATTCACAAAATTTGACCTAATTTTGACCAATATTGACTGAATTTACGCGCGAAAACAAAGAACAGTTAGTTAGGCACACATGTAACTAACGCCGTAACAATTTAATCCACCATTGTTGATTAGCTATCATACCATGTCAACAATGATAAAACAGAATTGAATTGAGAGGAGCCGATGAATTGAGAGGGAAAAACGGTCAAACTCTCATAAATAAAATGAAAATGAAATGTTACAAGAGTATTTAGGGTATCTTGGCGAAATGTGCCGGGGCTGAAATCTAAATTTGTATTTTTTAAACTTGTTTGACAAATTAGTTTAACCTTATGCTTATTATTGTAAAATTACTTAAAAAGACTTAATTAAATTAGTTTTTGTATATGTTAGATTTTTTTTTTTGAGTAAATAAGTAATTTATGGTTCAAAAGTCCCGGTCTAAAGTTTTTAGCTCATTTTATGAGGCTGAGGCTTATAAAGACTTATCACTTATAAGCATTTCCATAAGCCCGCGTGACAAACGAGACTTTTTTATAAACCGACTTATTTTAAATAATCGAGTGAGTCGTGTCAGCCCTAACATGTTTACAAATAACCCGAATACGACTTATTTTACCCGTATATATGGGTTGATGGGTTAAATAATTTAAATAAGTTGAATTAGTTAAACGGGTCTCAAGTTGACCCATTTAACATGTTTATCTAAACAAGCTGACACACTAAACCGGTTAAACAGGTTTGTGGCTCAACCCGGTTAACCCATTGACATGTATAATAAAATACATATAATCTTTTATTTATGAAAAACAAACTTAAATGGATTGGTGGGTCGTTCGTTTAACCTATTCCCAACATAAGCCTCACGTGTCAGGTGGTCGACCTGAAAACGACCCAAAAACTATTTAGACTTTATTTTTGTGTCGGTGTGAGGTCAGATTTCGTGCTGGGTTAAATATTATCACATGAAAATAACATTTTTAAATGTTATGGTATCATTTAGAATAAAAGAATATAATATCATCATAATTATTGGGTTCATATAAAAGTGTACGAGTCACTTGATTTTTGTTGCAGCCATCGCCGATTCTTGTTTGGTCTTGTTTTTTAAAAGTAAATAAAAGTTACCTTTAGATAGTGTGATAACTGGTGATTTTCTTATGTTATAGCATTCTAAAATACTAAGGGGGTGTTTGTTTCATTAAGATGTTTCGTGTCTGAATCTGACTACCACATCTTACTGGTAAGATGTGGTCATAAAGTCTGAATCTGAATGAAATAATGTTGTTTGTTTTGTTTTTATTGTCTAAATGGGTTTTAATTGATTATTTATAATTTTTAAAGTATATATTAAACCATAACAGTGCGACAAACAAGTAGTTTATGTAAACATGAAACAAAACATTTTTATCATAAACATAACACAATATTAAATCATTAAATAAATTATTTTAATACATATCTTAAATTTAACATATTAAAAACTATTACACGAATTATCTTAAAATAAAAAAAGAAAGTTTAACACACAATTAAGTAACTTATCCAAAACTTTATATAATTCAAGACACGTCTTGCATTATTTGTGTCGTGATATCGTTTTGTAAGTTTATCATATACGGAGTAATGCATCTATAATATGTGATTTTTTTTATTTCCCTCATTTTAGTTACTAGGTTTTTTCAGTATTGATGCTAGATATAAGACTGATAGTAATCCCACCTTATCGGTGACTGAATAAACCCCACCACATCAGTGTCAACTTAACTTTCTCTCTTTTAAACCAAACTCAGACTAAACGCTCGTAGTAAGAAGATCACACAAAAATGATTAAAATAAAACACACACACAACTCTTCAAAAGATGCGGTTGAAATACCACTAGTCTAAACTAGTACGCTGAAAATTAAGTTTTTTTTCACTATTCTTATAAACAAAGTACCCCCGTTAAATAAGAAAATAGAAGTAGAACTTTTTTTATTTTTTACAAAATATGTAATACGGAGTATTATCTATATACTCAATAGAAAAGTATTACGACGTTGTTGCACTGTTGCCTGCTACAGTGCACGCTACAGTGCCCGGCCCATTGGGCTCCCAGTTTGGGCCGGTCTAATTTTTTTTATTTTTTTATTTACAAATATGCAATACAAAAACAAAAAAAAATAACTCGGCACGAAATAAAATAAAAAATTACAAAAGTACTGATTTATTTAGATAAAAAAATATCCGCTACATGAGGCCCAACACATAAGGTCATATAAAAAAAACTATTAAACATGAGACCGAAAAAATAAACCCGCACAAAATAATATAAAAAAAATTGCTCCGCACAACATAGGAATTTTTTTTACAAAAGTACTGATTTATTCCGATAAAAAAATAACCGCGCCATGAGGCCAATAAATAAGCTCATATAAAAAACCAAACTATTAAAACATGAGACCGAAAAAATAAGCCCGCACAAAATAAATAAAAAATAAAATAAAAATAACGCATGCAGCAACGTGCGTACTTAATAACTTTAAAATAAACGGCCCGAAAAAAAAAACCTCCTACGCTAAGTAAAAAAAATTAGCCCCACCGTAACTCACGGGTTCTTATGCCTAAACACACCAATAAAAAATAATCCGCTCCGCAGCAACGCAATGATAAGCATTCATGATTTTCAAGACATATACATCCAATTTTACATCTAATCTTCACATGACTTTTTAGTCTTTAAATTCAACATATATTTTTTTATCTCTCTCTCTGTCCTAAGACACCTCATCATCTTCTTCATACAATATTTACTACCTCGTAAAAAAAAAACATTAAAACATCACAACTTCCATTATCTTGTTCATTAAAAGCATATTTGATGCATCGGGGTGAAGTTTTTAAAGGGTGAAGAGGTGGTCAGATTTGCTCATCAAGTCTTACCGAGTCAGACTTCACAAGTCTTACCGTGTCTGAATCTAGCTGAAAAAACAAACAACCTTGAAGTCTGACCGTCTTTTACTGGTAAGATTTCAGAGCTTGGTCAGACTTTTTTTCAAAAAACAAACACACCCTAAGTTTGATCGGCAAGACTAAGGTTTCTATATGCCTTGTGGCAGTACTAAGGTGCTAGACAAGAGTAATAAACTTAAGTTAAACTATACCAGTTACAGTATAACCGGCTGTCAACCAACAATTTTTAACAATAATAAATCATTTTATTTCAAATTATCACTTTCTAAACATTTACGTTTGCATTGATCATTTGTTAGATATTAGAAAAAGACTCGGTCACCCCGTGTATTTTACTGTTTATTATAGCTCGTAGTTAATCGTTTAATGTATAACATTCGGTAATAGGCCGGGTATTAAACCCAACGTGTAAGCCCACTACCAAGGCCCTTAGGTCGGTTTGTAACACACTATATAAGCCTCTTACATGCCATGGAAGAGGTGGTTAGTCATTTTCATTATTCAAGTTATACTTTCTCTCACTAGAAAGCTTTCTCTCCCACTTTCTCACTCTAAGATTCGGCTAACCTATCTATCTTCTATTATGTTATGATTTTCAATATCTTATAATTGGTATCAGAGCTCATGGGATGATTAGATCGTTTGTGTGTGCGTTTTTTAGTGCTTGCTTTAGATCAAAAGTTGAGTTTTAGGAGGTTTTAGCTCTTGTTCTTAAGTTTCATTCATTTTCAAGTTTTTTGTGTTAAAATTCATGTTTTTGTAGTTGCTATAGCCTTCTAGTACTCATTTGTACAAAAGAATCCAAGTCAAAACGTTCAAAAGGGTGATTTTTAGGTGTTTTAAGGTGTAAAAGTTTGTAGTTCATCATAGCGGTTTGGTGAATGTTGGTTGTTAAGCGTAGTGGTTTGATTTACTGTTCTAGCAGTTTGTCAGGAAAGTACATTGTTCTGGCAGTTTGTCAGATCGTACACTATGCTAGCGGTTTGTCGTTTCTGACAGCGGTTTGTCTTATTAGGCAGGGTTTGGTATTTTATCTTCATAGCGGTTTACCTACTTTTCTTAGTAGCGGTTTAGAGCTAACAGCGGTTTGATACCGTAGCGGTTTACAGGGTTTTGAAGATAATTTCTCATAGCGATTTGGGAATCAAACCTCTGCCAATTTCATTTCTTGGTAGCGGTTTGGCGTTTCTTCTTCATAGCGGTTTACCATTTCTTTCTAATAGCAGTTTGGCAGATTAACTTCGTAGCGGTTTACCATTAGTAGCGGTTTATAGGTAGCGGTTTGTTATAGGTTTTTGAAGATTTTTCTCAAGGTTGTTTGGGAATCAAACCTCTGGCCATTTTTCTTTGTGGTATTGGTTTGGCATAAATTCTTCATAGCGGTTTGATAGTAGCGGTTTGACAGTAGCGGTTTGAGCTCTAATCTAGCAGTTTGGTACCCTGTTTGGCATTTGGACTATTTTTCAAACTTGTAAAACGCAACAAACTCAAACAACAAAACACTTAAACAAACATCACCACTTTTAACATACATTCACTAATCATTGTTCGATAAACTTAAATCATTTCATAATCAATTAAGATGGCTAATCTCTCGAAAGATATCCAATGTGTCGGTTCCGATACCCGACCACCTATGCTTGATAGGACTGACTTTGCATCATGGCAACAACGTATTCGACTGTATTATCGGGGTAAAGAGAATGGGGTGAACATCCTGAAGTCGATTGATGAAGGATCCTTTCAGATGGGATCTATTAGAGACACACTTGCTGAAGGGACAGAAGGTGCCCATCAACTAGGTCCCGAACAAGCTCGAGTCTATTCGAACCTTTCATCTGAAGATAAGGATAGGTATAACGCTGACATTCGAGAAACAAATATCCTACTTCAAGGGTTACCAAAAGACATCTACACTCTCATCAATCATTACACTGAGGCAAAAGACATTAGGGATAATGTGAAGATGCTCCTGGAAGGATCTGAATTAACAAAAGAAGATAGGGAATCACAACTGTATGATGACTTTAAATACTTCTGTCAGAACAAAGGAGAAACCATTCACGACTACTATGTCCGGTTTTCCAAACTCATCAACGACATGCGGAACATCAAGATGACCATGTCCAGAATGCAGATGAATTCAAAGTTTGTTAATAACATGTTGTCTGAATGGGGTAGATTTGTAATAGTAGTGAAACTGAATAGAGGTTTGAGGGACTCCAACTATGATCAGCTGTATGTTTATCTGAAGCAACACGAGGCACATGCCAATGAGAACAAAATGATGTTGGATCGATTCACTCAACACACTGTTGATCCTCTCGCCTTGATGTCCAATGTTTCACATCAGCAGTACTATTCATAATCATCTACAACTCCACCATCCACATATGTTTAACTACACTTTGCTAAGAACACTTAACTTGATTCGGGACTCTCTCCAATAGATAACTTAATTGAGAACTTAACCAACACACTTGCCCTACTCACCCAATCATACAAAACATACCTTCCTCAAACTAACAATCAACTCAGAACTTCATCAAACACAAGGAACCAAACCACACTTCAAGACGGCAGGGTTGTTGTTCAGAATGTTCAGGGTCGATAGAATAGAGGTCAGGGGAACAATGCACGAGGTGTAGGTGCAGCTGGTTATGGGGGAGCTCAGAACAGAGTTGGGAATGCAAATCCAGGTCAAGCAAGGCAGATTAAATGTTACAACTGCAACGGCATAAGCCACATAGCAAGGAACTGCACTTAGCCCAAGCAACCACAGAACTCAGAATACTTCAAAGACAAGATGTTGATAATTAAAGCACACAAGAATGGGGTGGCATTGGATGAAGAGCAGTTGCTATTTATTGCAGGTGGACAAGACAATGCTGTTGATGACGATGTGGATGAGCAACCGGTTCAAGATTTAGCACTCAATGTGGATAATGTCTTTTAAGCTGATGATTGTGATTCTTTTGATTCTGATGTTGATGAGGCTCCCACTGCACAGACTATGTTTATGGCAAATCTCTCATCAACAGATCCTGTCTATGATGAAGCCAGTCTATCATATGATTCGGACATTCTATCTGAGGTACCAGATCATGACAACTATCAGGATGCTGTTTGTGAACATCATGAAGTACACGAGATGCATGACGATGTATAACCAAACTACGTTGTTGACTCACATGCTGATTATACGAGCAATAGTAATATGATTCCGTATGATCAGTATGTAAAGGACAACGCAATGCCAGTTGTACAAAGTAATGTATCTTCTGTACCAAATGATGCATACATGATGATATTAAATGATATGCATGAACAGTCTGCCCCATATGTCTTTGTAACAACACAGAAGAATGTAGTTGATAAATCATTGACTGCTGAACTTGCGACATATAAGGAACAAGTTAAACTGTATGAAAGACGGGCCAAGTTTCAATTAACAAAAAGAGAACAAAAGATTGATGAACAACTAAGAATAGTTATCACTGACCGTAGTATTAAGGAAGAAAATTTGAAAAAGGAACTCCATTCTGTAAAAATCCAACTTACCTCTACCATCGACCATAACAAGTCAATGGTAGAAGAAGTTACATCTTTGAAAAAAGATTTTAAACTGAAAGAAAACAAATACCTTGAAGAATTTTTGGACATGAAAGCTTCAAAAGAAAAGGCCGAGGATAAATTATACAAACAAGACCAGTCTCTTCAAACAGTTCACATGCTATATAAACCAAACCTTATTATGATGAACATAAAAAGGTACCTATTGGCTACAAGAACCCCTTATGTCTCACCCGTGCAAAGCAAGTTCAGCCTGCTCTATATAATGGTCATGAAATTATCAAAACCAATCATGTCCCGGCCATAGTGTACAACTCAGAGGATACCCTAAAGATAGCTGAAATCACTAGGAAGAAAATGAATGAAAAAATAAAAGACCCAGAGTGTGTGAAAAAGAAGGTTAAGATTGCACCACATGATTACTCGAAAGAGAATTATTTAGCGACTTTCACACCACAGACATAATTAACCCCTGAGCATATATTTTGGTCCAAGGATCTCATCAAGATGAAAGCAAAAGCTCTTAAAGAGCAGACCCCAACTTCAAGACCAATCAAAATGTTGACGGTGTATCCTCCAAATACACCTGCAATGCTTGTCCCCAGGGTGCTTCCAACAAAAAGTCAAGTGAAAATTAACATTTTTGCACTTATATAATATAACAACCCACAATTTTCATCTATGTAATTAT